>ML986628.1:0-68126 GCA_010094045.1 Lojkania enalia
TACTACTACTACTACTACTACTACTACTACTACTACTACTACTACTACTACTACTACTACTACTACTACTACTACTAATATATATAAAACCCTAGTAAAATAGTAGTATATTATACTATTATATTAAGTAAACAATTAGACGGTAAGCCTCTATTAGGAAATGGATGCACCTTATTTAGGTAATCTAAACTTCGCTTACGACCTTTATACTAACTTAAATAGGTAATTAACCTTAATGTCTATAATAAAAAGTCCTCCCTCTACTATTATTTTCTCTCTACTCTTATCCCTCCGTCTATACCCCCCTCGCCTACGCTAACTACTCTTATTAGGCCTTAGCGAATCTCTTGTAAGGCATTTTTCGGATCCGCCGCCGCCTATTACTATACTTCCTCCTCTCGTCCCTATTATTTCACCCTTATTTAGACTGTACTATCTAGCTTTTTATACTCCGACAATTACAGCTACTAAAACTAATACTTAGCTTATATTAACATGTATTTAGTAGCCCTCCTACTTCCCATTCTTATGCCCTCGCGCACTTTCTTACTTCTCTTCTTTCTTTGTTGTAAGCGCTCTCTCTTCTTTCCTATAATATAGCTGCGGCTGAAGGGCGAAGCTCGCTACCTGTTATATAGCTATATTAGTATATGGTCTTATAACACCCCTTCCTTTACTCTAGACTTGCTAATAGCATTTACTATACCTTTTTCTATTCCTATTTTAAGTAAACGAATGTATATCTCTTATACTATTTTCTCAGCCTTAATACGCCTATATTACGCCCGGATCCTTCAGTCGAATATACTAAACCAATCTTTTAGGCGGTAATACGGCTATAAACCTATTTAGGCCGTCCTAACGTCTATATTAGCGCTATAGTTCTAGTAGGATACTCCGCCTTATATAAGGTATACAGTATTACTGTAACATTATAATATAACTAGTAGGGGCCTAATTCTTAGAAGTTAGCAGCTAATAGGCTGGAGATAGCCTTAAGCGTATTACTAAAGGCGAATAAAGCTCTAAATTCTAATTACTAGACAGTATAAAGTGCTGTTAGTAAAAACTATATATTTATATATTATCTAGTATAGATTTATTTTATATAAGAAGGTGGTTGAAAATTGAAAAAGAAGCTAGCGATCGGTAGTTTTATCTAAGTAATATAGATTCTTAGACAGCTGAAAGGCACGTATAACCCGGTTGTAATAACTATTTGCTAGCTAATTATTAGATAAGCTAGGCTAACTTTTAATATAATATACCTATCTATTCTACTTAGAAGAGTAATACGCGGTCTTCTCGGAGACGCTAATACTAACGAGCTTTAGATTTATTTATCCTCCCTACAGGGAGCGCCCTTATACTACTTACTATATCTACTATAACTATTTCTATAATAGGATGCGGTATTTATATAGGCTATTCTCTAGTAGCGGTATTAACTATAATATATAAAGCAACGATTAGTTTAGAGGGAGCTGCTTCTATTAAACTCCTTACAATTAGAGAAGTTACTAGATTTCTATACTAAAAATAGCCTCCTCTTACAGCACCTTTTTATTATCCTCTTCTTTTCCTATAAAAATCGTTCTATATATTCCTTAAGCGTGTAAAGCTAAGCTGAAAACTAAGGCCAAATTAACGGCTATAATAAAGATAGTAGAATATAGCCGTTTAGGAGTTAGTTCTAAAGATTATAGAGAGTAGTTCTATATTAACAATTTTCTAACACCGGATTTAAATGCATTACACTCTTTTAACCTTAGAGTATATACTCTACCTAGAGCTATAGATACTTCTAGTTTACTAGACTATAGTATTACCTACTTACTAATATTTACAAGCTAATAAAACCGAACTAATATATAGGCGTAGACGCGGTTAGTAGCCTTAGTACCACCTCTAAACCGGAGAAGCTAGAGTATTACTAGTCTGGTAGGGAATCGCTAGCTAGAAGAGGGATAGGCTATACTACAAGTATTATAAAGATAAACTCGGCTCTAAATAGTTTATTTAATAAAAATAGTTTAGGTAAAGATGTAAGTAGAATATAGTACTTATTTACTAAGTTGCAATAGAATTTTCTTTAATTATAGAGAGTTACACGGCTGAAAAGTACTATAATATAATATAAGTTAAGTCTAGTAATAGCGTATTAAGCGCCGAAAGATACTATAGTAGATAGAATAGTAATCTAGACGCAGCTAGTATACGCACCCTCTTTATAGAAGGTATAGAGGGTATTTATTATAGTAATTAGTATTCCAGCGCCGGTTAATAAGCCTATTTTAACATCTTTAGAGCTATTACTAGCGAACGAAAAACTTTTTAATACTAACCTAATAAACGGATTACTATTAACACGTAAATAAATATGCTGTTTATCTAATAATATAATAACCCCCTTAATAGAGATGCCGAATACTATATTAGAACCGGAGCTAGAAAACTCTTACTTAGTAAAGCAGCAAAGGCCGTCTGAGTAACGGTTAGAGAGTCTTATACTTAACTATATACCAATACCCAGTAGCCTAGATTTCCGTTCTAGAGCTAGTAATAAGCCTAGTCCTAACCCTCTTAATAGTAACAGTTAGAGTAACAGTACTAGAAGCCTAGTTCTATCTCTAAATAACCTCGAGGAAGAGAATAGTAGCGATAGTATATATACTTAGGGAATAGTCGAGGAGCCGTTCTATTCTCTAAAACAATCTATTTCTCCTCTTAAAGAAATAGAAGGTAATTAATATATTAATCTGGATTTGGATAGATATATAGAGAAAAGTAATACCAGCGATAGTAAAATTAAGAAGAGCTACGAGGACGACCTTAGCTAGGTTACTAACACGTCCTATAAAGCTTTAGTAACAACTTCTTAACAGCGTAAACTGAGCAACTGTCTGGTATAAAAGAAGGGGCGTAATCTATTACAAATTAGTCTTAGACTATAAGACCTAAATATAGTATCTATTATAACATTGTAACAAGTATCGTCGTCCTAATTACAACACCTGTCTACATCTAGAATAGAGAGGATAATTTAGCCTTACTCCCTATAAAAATCCTATCTAGGAATAAAGGTTGGAGATAAACTTAATATTAATAACAGTCCCAGCGATAATATAGCTTACTAAATAGCTAATATTAGTCTTTACCCTATACTATAAGGCTCGTTGGTTATAATAATAGTTATCTATTACAGCAAGTTAAAATTACCTTCAAACTTAACAGCACTATACTCTAGTATCCTTAGTAAGGGAGATTAGATTATTCGAATAATCTAGGTATTACTAGACTTATAGTTATTATTAGAGTATCGATATAGCGATATTATATATACTTGTAGAAGCTTAATACTATATAATACTAACCGGATAAGCAGTTTCTATAGTAATATTACTAATTACGGTAGTAACTACCTAGAAGATAACTGGGACGAAGATAACAAGAATAGAGAGGAAGGTATAAGCGAATATAGACCTTATACTACTAGTAGTAATCTAGGATTTAGTAGAGACGGTATACACTTCTGCTAATGAACGTATAAACTATAGAAAGAGTTGGAAGAACAGTACTTACTCGTATATAAGGATAAAATGGCTATAGACTGGGATTAAGTAGTTCTCCACTTCCCAGACTGGTTAGCAGGGGCAGTAAAACTGCGCTACTATATATTATACAAGAAGGATTTATAGGGCTATTAAGATATACTCGATTAAGATATCTACTAAGCTTCTACTAGCCGCAACTAACACCTATATCTATAATAACTGCGGCTCTATTAAGAGTATATCTAGCTAGGCCTAAAGTAAACTAATTATTTCCTTCACGTTCTAGTTTTAAAGTATTACTATTTTACTTTAATAATCTTAATATCTATTTAGATTCTTTTAATAATATTATTCTAGTTTATAATAACGTTACTTTACTATATAATAGTCTCCTTCGGGCTTATAATAAGTTCAATTATTTCTGATAGTATAGTACTTCCTCCTACCCCTTCTATAAAACGGGTGCTACTTTTATTAAGGTATGCCGCGGTTTATGCGCTAGCCTATCCTAATTATATAACTACTCTCTGGGTTTAAAAAGACTACTAGACTTCTAGAACTCTTATACTTAGCTTTCTTATATACCCTCTAGGCAGCACTAGCAGGGTATTAATAGGATATATTAATAGATACATTTAGGAGTTAAAGTTACTATTAGAGTCCGGCGTAACTACTAAAATAAACTATTTTCAATTAGTTTTAATAGCTATAGATACTACTAGTCCGGCGCGCGTCTGTATCTACGTCTATATTATAAACGTACTAGGCAATCCTCTTAACTATATAGTAACGTTAGGTCGAGAGTTTTATAGTAAGATACTTAACCAGCCTTTCTAACTAATACTAGAACTTTCGGGATACGATTATAATTATATACCTCCCTCCTTTAATTTACTTAATCTAGTATTAATTTAATTTGTCTACGACTTTAATATAATATATAAACTTACCAAAGAACAACTGAATAATATTTCCTACTACATCTATCTTATAAGTTAATAATATACTAGTAAGCTATAAGTCTACTATTATTTCTAATACTTAGCTAGTTAATATCTATTCGTAGAGAGTTTATCTCGCAGAATATCTAGATTAATTAGGCTAAGAAAAGGCGAAGATATATACATAGAGCAAGAGACTAGAGTAGAAAGAGTTGCGTAAAATGCGAAATGCGAAATTACTATACTAGAGAGTTAGAAGAAAGGGGTTAATAAAAAGTAGCAATACAGCCAGGCAGGGCGAAATTAATTAAGTAAGAGGTACTAAGTAAAAATAGATAAGTCGACGAGATTATTTAACTAAGTAAGGGTAATAGGGGAAGACTTAACCGAGTAGGAATTTTTGGGGAGATAGATTAGTAAGGTAAGCGGGAAGTTTTGCCTTATTCTATATCAGTTACTTAAACCGAGCCAATTATTTCTATTAGAGAATCTACGGCAAACCTAATACTTGAACATATTTATTCTTATATATAGCGAGCTCTCAAACGTTAACTAGATCCACTTCTAATTAGACGAACGTGTAAGACAGCTTAGAGACTAAAAGAATAAGGAGGACCAGCAGTTTACCTACAGTAGGTACTAGTAAGATTAAAAGTCTTGCCTAGAATCCAGATGTTAATACTAGCGCCTGTATTAAAGTAAGTAAAGGATACTATTAAATCGAAATAGAAAAGAAAGTATAAAATTAACAGTGCACTTCTAGGGAAGTATATAAGACTTTTATATAACAAGTTTACATATAAAGAAGTAAAGGTACTCTACTAGCTATAAATAAAGTATAGTCGCCTTAATAATAACCTAGCATAAATAAAGGTAGCAGAAACAACAGATTGCGAATATAGATATAGAAGGGAAATAGCCCAACACTTCCTATTCAAATGTCCTTAATAGATAGAATAACGAAAGTCCTTAATAGAGGTAGTAGGACTCTAGTAGAGAGACCTCTCTTTCCTCCTAGGCGGAAGAATAGAACAGAAAATAGCAACTAGAGAATACCTGAATAGACTGCTAAAATCCTAGAAACTAAACGTAGAAATTATTAACTAAACTATATAATTTACTCTAACTATAGAATAGCTTAAATAAATAAATAAGTATCTCTTTAGAAAACTATATAAATCTAGACGATAGTAAGTTAGCTTACTAATATCCTAAAAGCTAATACTTGAGAAATCGCTCTTAATAGGACTAGAATCTAGTATATATAGTAGGTACGGCACTAATAGATAAATATTAGAGAAGCTAGAAGTATAGTTAATAAATAGATTAGTATAATAAAGGTAAGGACTAAGAATAAGATAATAGAAATAAGGTGTTCGGAGTTCGTACTACTATATATAAGTTAAAGTAGCTTATTAGGCCTATAAGCACCCGAGGCGTAAGAATAATTAAATTAGATCTACTTTTAGGTTTACTAGTAATAGAACTAATATTTAGTATATAAGCCTCGCAATAATACAGCAGCCTATATAGGGTAGGAGCTGCGGGTTTCGCCAGTTTAATAACCCATACTAGCAATACTGCTATTAATTTAATAGCTATACTCGACAGTTTAAGAAAAGACTATTTATCCCGTATACTACGCTATTAATAAACTCACCAAAAATATAATATATAATAGGCCCCTAAAATACGAAGTAATTAGCTAATAGAGGAAAAACTAAGAGGATATATTCTAGATCTATTCCCAGGCCTTACAGCTAGGGAACTCCCACGATGCTCTAAGGCTAAATTAATACTAAGTATTATTCTATCTACAAGCTATCTTATTCTTATAAGCCTATCTGCAGAAATATTTAATAGTATAATAGTATATAAGACTAGTAAGGGAGTAGGTATAAGTAAGAACTAATTAACGCCGCATTACTTCTATAGGTATAGAGAGAGTATAAAGCGGGGGTAGGGATAGGAGATTAGGTATAAAGTTTCGTAATTACCTTTAGAGTTCCTTCTACAGTAAGTACTATTTACCGTATTAAAATAACTTAAAGCCTTCGCTTGCCCCTATATATAATTAAAGCTACTAAAGTAAGAATAAGTAATACTTGTCTTTATATAGTATATTCGCATCTATATAGGAACTATCTTTATTACTCTACTTTAATCGTCCCTTAAAATCCATCTCTAATCCCTCTAATAACTAACTAAGCACCTTTACCACCTTAACTACATTTATATTATTAATCCAGCAGGGGAGAACCTCTACGTCTACTACTAGAAGAGCTAACTAGAGCGACAACTAAGCCCTAAATAGTACTAGTAGTATTTTACAACCCTCTCTCCGGAGTTAACTTAAATACGGGCCCTAACAGTTTAAGTTAGTTAGTTATAGTAGTCTCTATTATAATTTATACTCTTTAAAGCCAATTATATTAAATAGAGCTTATTATTTAATACTGGAAAATCTTGTTTCTACTATATATTAATTACGTAATACTACTCTATATACTTAATTATCTAACTCCGGATAATTAACTAGCCTGTAAAGTCGTTTTACGGTTAGGTAAACTAGAAATTAAACAACTCTCTATACTTAATAATACTTCTCGCTATAAAGTATTCTAAGTATAATAATCCTTTACTCTCTCTTTACTAAAGTCTATACTTCTAACTTCTAACTATATATCCCTCTTAACCGCTGTTTAGGTATCTTTACTTCTAAGCTAGCGTCTTATATCCTTAGCCTATTTATCTAAGCCTCTATACTTTACTATTTACTAGATAAAAAGTAGAAATACGTTTAGGCTAAAAATTACTATTAGCGTATCTAAAGAGAATATAAAGACAGCTTAGACGTATAATATTACTATTATAGTAAAAATATCTTTTTTCTTAGCATCGTTAATAATTATAGTATAAAGTATCGGGGTGATAATATAAGAGAATATAGAGGGCTAAGCTAGGTCGTTATAAAGTATAAGACCTTAGTTTATAAGCTGTTACCACTCTATTTATTAATTTTTATAGGTTCTACTTATAGCGCTTAGATTTGATTATATTATAGATTGCTAATAGACTAGAAATAGCTAATGCAAATTATTTTCCACCTATTATATAGATCGCGACTATAATTAAAGCGAATAGTATACTAATCGTAAAAAAAGGTGGTAGAGTACTAAGTAGAACAGATACAGCCGCCATACCTACGTAAATATGGCGACTATATAACTTAAAGGTAGATATCGTAGCGTATATCTATAGAGTAAGGAAGGAGAAGTTGTAGTTAAGTAGAGGTTTAAACTAGAGTATTTTAGACCTTTATATATATATATTGGGCTAAAAAGCGGGTAATGTTCTATACTTATCCTTTAGTAGGTGTAGATAATAAGGATTTAGACCCTAGCTAATAATAGGGTATATAATCTACTATAATATCTCGTATATGCGATAATACGCAGAGAGTACCCTTTTTTTAGCTAGCTTCTAGTTTCTTAAGCCCTTCCTAGAAACGCTTATATTCTAATTAACAATAATACGCTTTAACTATATAGTAGATTCTATCTTTAAGCGTCTTCCTCTCTTACTTAAATATCTCGCTTACTATATTGTAGTAATAATTCTTATTACAGTTTCTGAGTAGGTTTGAGAGAATTAATATTATATCCTCTTTAGTAAAAGTAGAATAAGGGTTTTTCTTATAATATACTTATATAGCTTAGTTGATTAGATAATAATAAAATTTGAGAATATCGCTCTAATAATTCTTATAATCCTCCTTAGTTCGATTAAGTAGCAGTTTCCTATTATAATCTCCTAAGAGTCTTATAAGGAGAGCCTCTAATTCCTCCTAATTCCAAGGTTAGCGTAATAGCCTTTCTTATTAGTATAGATTAGAAGCCGCTACTTAATATACCTACTTAACTCCTATCTCTAATTTACGCTCTTGTAGAGGAATAAATAAGATTAGATAGATAGCTAACAGAAGAATTATACGGGAGATGAGTTTTAAGGTACTCTTCTCCAGATATTTCTCTATATAGTAATAAGAGTAAGTATACTATATAAACCTTATATAAGTTAGATAGCTTTCGGCCTATATTTAGTAACGTGTTTTAAATATAATCCTGGAATTATACGTTTTACAGTATAGATTATAGTAGTAAAGTATAGTACTTTACTAATCTAGTAATAAGAAGTAACTGAAGAGAATTCAGAGCTCTTAAACTAGTATGCTATATAGTAGGCAGCTAAAGTAAGACTCTTTATCTTAACTTAGGCTATAACTCTACTAATTCTATCTAAACTTTAGTAACTACTAAAAGAACTATATAGTTGTTAGCAGCTGTTACTACTGGATTATAGGTATACACCTATTCCCCGTTACTTAGTATTACTCTCCTAAGAACTAGAAACAGCTAGTTACTTATATTATAGCGGTCTTTAGTATTAATAATATAGGATTAGTTAGACTAGTCTATCTATACTTAATTCTACTATACTATTTACTCGGTCTTAAGCTTCTATAAATACCTAAATATAGGGTTAGGAAAATCTTATAAGGAGGGCGGGGACTAAAAACTATTATAAAGTATTTGAGGGACTTTCTAAATATTATTAAGGGTATTAGAGGGCTGTAATAAAAAGCAAGCGTTTTATAGAGCCCTTTAATAGTAAGAAGGAAAATAATAAATACTATAACAACTCTATTATCTATATTATAATCACGAATATATAGTAAGGACCCGGATGGTTTATTATCTTTAGACCAACTATTTTAGGTGTAGCATCGTAGTGCTATATCTAATACAGCTGCACCTACTAGCTATAGCTTCCTCCTTAACTAATTGCTAAAGGTAGGCTAGCATAATATAATTGCTAAGTTAACTAGGGCGTTAGGAACTTTAATACTAATAGTAGTTCTTATAACTACCATCGTTTAACGTTATAATACTAGCTTACCTATTATATAATATATTTCTATATCTTCGTCGCATATTATAGCGCCTTCTAACACGGCTTAAGGCCCCTTTTTCACTTCTCCTCTGCTTCTCCGGCGCCTCTATACTCTATATACTCTCCCTTATCCTTCTTATCGTCTAATCTCGCGGTTATTCCTACTTCTTTAAACGCGTCTTATTAACAGGCTACTACTAAACAAACCCGAGATTGAGTACTACCGTTATAATACCTTCGTACGAACTTATTATAGAAAATTTGGTTTATTACCCGTGCAGTTTAAATAGTTAGGATGTAGTAGGTATAGGTATAATAGAAATAGTCGCTCGCCTTAACGCTGTTATAAAGTTTATTAGTCTATCTAAGCGCCAATTTATCGAGAGAGAAAAATGTGTCTACTAATACCTAGGATACAACTATTACAGAATTCTTCGATATTATAGGAACCTGGAGGATACTCTTATTCTTTAGTATACCCCTAATAGTTCTATAAGATAATACCTCGCTAATTAAACTAAGCCTATTCTACTTTCCCTACAATTTTACTAGATTAAATAGATTACGACCTCTATCGCTTTTATCTACTCAAAAAATATAATATATAGAGATATTTCCTATAATAACATCTTCCTCGACTAAGAGTTTAACGCAATACTTAGTAACTTTACTAGATCTTCAATCGATAATAAACCGGCCCTTATCTATTATAAGACTAGTTATAAACATCTTAAGGATAAAGATGTTTTAACTAGAAGTGAGATTTTTACTCTTAGGTCTACCTTTTATAAGGTTATAATAGGGTTAAAACTATACTAAGGACTTTTAGATTAAGCAATATATAATATATACGCTAATAGTAACTTTTTAAGCTTAGTTTTTCTATCTATATACTAGGAAGTAATCGCTTGGTGCTGGGACTAAAATTATAAAGATATAGATAATTTACTTTAGAATATAGAAACTAAAGGTATAACTTTTACTTAAACTATTTGCTATTTACTAATAATTTCTAGTTTCTGCGAAATCTGGATATATTAGTTAGGTCCAGCTATCCGCAATCTATCCTAATTCCAAATTCCCTCTTAGTATTACTCTTATTTCCCTACTTATAGTAGTATTATAGGTACAAATTCGCAGGTAACAGAATTATAATACTAGATTCTATTACTTTTAGTAAGCATCTAGATAATATAGGTTAATTCTTACTTGCTCGGGTAGGTACTAAAGGTAGTTACCCTTTTACTTTAATAAGCCAGTTTGAAGGATTTTATCGTTTAGACCTTTAGCTGGTGTTATATTAGTATAGTAATACCTATTTTTTTTAGCCTTCTTATATTTATCCTAGCTACGTTCTGTCTGAATATGTCGCACCTCTACTCTACACCTATTATAATAGAACGACTGATCGAAGTAATAATATATTATATAGTAGACGAGATTTTTATAATTAAATTAGGGAGATAAGAAAAGTAATATAAGCTAGCTCTCCAGCATTTCTTAGCCCTTTATACTAAATACTACACGGCTGCAATTTAGGCATCCTATATCTAGCTTCTAGGGAAGTAATTATTCTTATATAGGTAACTAGCTCTATTAGAAAATTTAATATATAATATATACTTTAGCACTCTCCTATAGTACGAGAAATAAAGCATTATAACGATAGAAAATAGACCCTATTAGAGTTTGTAGAAGTAAAACCTACTATACTAAGATTTAGCCGCCTACTAAACTTATTAGAAGCGTGCTTCCCTAAAATATGTAATATACTATACTGCGGATTTCTACTATAACTTAAGTTATACTATATTATATAAGCGACCGCTTTAAATACTAGAGTATTAGAGTCTAGATATTCTATTATCCAAGATCCGGCCCCTACCTTCTTAAGTTGGTTAGGCTGAAATGCCCCTTATATAGATAGTACAACATCCAGTCTTACGTATAGTTGGCTAATAATAGTAAGTTAAATATGTATATCTCTTCTATAAATACTAATTACTAACGAGTTTCTAGAATTAAGTATATAGAAACTATTAAACAGTATATCTAAACTACTTATCTACTATTCTAAATCCTTATACCCGAACACCTATAAGAATATATAGTTAATAAAGGGTTAAGAAAACTTATAAAGAACTTAAAAGACTAGTTTAAAGAAAATAGGAGGTTTAAACTAAGAGTTTAATACTTTAACAAATGTGCGACGAGCTTAAAGTTAGGGAAATAAGTTAACAACCTATTTATAAAGGTAGTCGCGCTCTTTAATATAATATAAGATAAATTAGAGGTAGAAAAAAGTATAGATAAGATCTAGATGTCTTATTAATCGTATTTATAAATACTACCGTATTAGGGTATAGTAAAAGCTCGTCCCAGAGGAGGCTAGATAATAAATATCTATAAGCAACTTCTCGTCCCTATATAGATTATAGTAAAGTTATCTCTATATATTAGAAGTCTTAATTCTAAGAAGGAATTGTTATTTATTCTAGGAAAGGCTATTTATTTTATATCTAATAAATTCGCAGAGATTAGCGACGATATTAAATTCTTTTTTATATACTAGTAGAAGTATATAGTACCTATTATAAAGTTTACCCTATATCTACCCGTAGTTCTAATATATTTAAATAAGGTATAGTATCTAGTATAATGTTTACTTGCGTACTAAAGTCCCAAGTCTAACTAGAAAAGTTTCTAAGAATAGATAATAACAATCTGTTATTACTAAACGTAGAAAAGTCGGCGGGCTAAATATTTAATAATAACCTGTTATTACTAAATATAAAGAAGTTGTTAGGCTGAATATTTAATAATAATCCGTTATTTTCAAACGCAGAGAAGTTGTTAAGCCGAATATTTAATAATAATCCGGTATTACTAAAGGTAGTTAAGTTTCTAGTACTAGAAAATCTCTAGATAAAGTCTAAGGGGTTATTAAACGATATAAAATTTCTAGCAATTATACTATCTACTACTATGTTCTACTCTTAGTTTAAGTTAAATCTCTTAATACCGATGTAAGATTTAGAGGGTATATTTAAGTAGCAACCTTCTAATAATAAATTGCTACTTTAGACCTGCCCCGCCTCGTTAGGATAATTGTATTATACCTTATAGCTTATTTATTGCAAGGGCCTTTTATAATTATTATTATAACTTCTCTTTAATAGTATTATATTATAGTGTACCCTAGACCGCCTTTTTCTCCTTAATAGAAGTAATACTATAATATCCGAAAACGTTATAGAAGATTATAAATATAATTAACTATAAGTAGGATTAGTACTAGAGATTAGTAATAGAGGCGGAGAGGGTAGTACTAGGAAGTATTTGGTGTTATCTTATTATAAGGATACCTAGGAGCCGTCGGAGCAGCTAAATTAGGTAATAGGACTGTATAATAAACTAACAATACATTTATTACTAATAGTTGTAGACTACTAGTAGAGGCCTCCTACTATAGTTAGCTTTAACTATTATAATAAAGTTGGATATTTTTTATCCAAGGTGTTACTTTTTTAGTAAGGTTTAGTAGTTTAGAAAACTCCGGTAATAGTAAAAGGAAGATAAAACCTAGAACGTCGGTATACTAGATAAACCGCCGCTTACAATATATAAACGCCGAAATAGCTATTATTCCCTTAATACTCGTCTATTTATAACTTTTAATAGTCGTCGCCTTACAATTATTAGTAGTAGTCTTTAAGTAGTAGTTAAGCAGACGTTTAATAATAATATACTTAATTCTACGTAATAGAGCGTGATGTAAAATCTTCAAATTCTTATTAGAGAATCTAAAATTACTTAAGAATATTATAATTTTTCGGTCTTTATTCTAAAGAGTAGTAGATAAGTTTTTAGTAAGTTTTTAGACTCTTAAGAGTTTATTATCTTTGAGTTGTACTGTTTCCCATTACCTAAATACTAATACTAAGCTTCTTTCTATAAGTATAGCTTAGAATTAAGCTTAAGAGTTACTAGCATTCTTACTAGTACTATAACAAATATCTAAAAGGCGATAATTTTAATATATAGGGCCAGCTATATCTTTTACGTCTTAATATATAAACTGATTAATTTCGACAAGGCAGGAATGTAGCTTTTAAAGTAATAATATACCTTCCTCTAATATTTCTATAAACTTATCCCGGGTGAGGCAATACTATATAGCTAGTATATTAATAGCTAAGACGTTGCTAGCTATATCTAGGATCTCTATAACTAGTATATTAATAACTAGAACGTTGCTGGCTGTATCTAAAACTTCTATAGCTAGTATATTAATAACTAGAACGTTACTAGCTATATCTAGAACCTCTATAGCTAGTATATTAGCAACTAGGACGTTGCTAGCTGTATTTTTAGAAGGGGGTAAAGAAAGTACAGTAATACTATCCTATATATTACTCGCTCTAGATAAAGGGGATTGTAGAGAGGAAGTAGAAATATAATCGTAAACGACAGCTAATATATCTCTAGATTTAGCTGGAGAGGATAGAGAAGGGGTTTTACTAGGCGGCTTAGCTGTAATATAATACCCGGTAGAGAATTAAGACGTAATTAATAGAAGTTAAAGCCTATTTACTATCTTATATACTCTTATACATTTAATAAGGTAGAGCTACTATAGATTATCTTCTAAGGTATTAGATAAAGTATCGAAAGCTGATTTAAGAGTATCTATATTAAGACGAGGTAAGTTAAATAGAGACGTAGTACGATATTCCAGTTTTATAGTAAGTAGTTCTGGTAGAACTATTTTTTACTAAACTAGTTAGTACTTTAACCTTCCCTACTTTGCGCGGTAATATAAACGGAATGCTACTATTATAATATATCGCTATCTATAAAACAATCCTCGCTCTTTTCTTCTAAACCCTAGTAGCACGTTACCTCTTTATAGAAGGAGGATTTGCAATCTTATTTAGTAGTAATTGTAGCTTTATAACCTTTATACTATAACAGCGTAATTTTAACAACTCGCTAAGTATTACCTATAGGAAGTAATACTACAGCTTGTCGGGCCCGCGGTAGAAGGAACTAGTATTAAAATAAGGTTCTTATTTCTTATTATTTAGCACCTTAATAAATCTAAGGATATTAGACTAGTTAAGAAATAGAAGTACTAGTTCTCTAATATATATACAGGCTCCCCAACAAGGCTAAGACTTCCTTTATCCTCTACTTACCGCCTTACCGCCTTTTTTAGTCCTTTACCGGTTGCCTTCCTATATTTCCTCCTAATAGATTAGTCCTACATTTCTAATATAGCCTGGATACGCAGCCTAGGCTTATTCGACATATTCTTGGTAGGTAAAGAAGATACTAGACCAGCTCTACTATAGAGAATAACTCTTATAATCGTCTGTGTATCAATTATTTCTTATTTAGTTCAGTCAGCCTACTATTATAAATAGGGGGATCTATTTATCCCTCTATTTTATTTTATTATACTAATTCTTATCTTTTTTATACTATTTAGGTTTAGAGATATAAACAATTATAGTCGTTTCGGTATAGCAGCACTTTTTATTCTTAATAGAATTGAGGTTTATATTTTCTAGTATTATAGAATATTACTAATTTAGTTGGAAGATATAGTTTATTATATACTCTATAATCTGAATTAGTAAAGTAGTTTAAACGCTAATTCCTCTTTAGTTGTAGACAGCTATTTTCACGTCTGCCGCAGTAGTTAAAACTAGCCTATCTTTATTTATATTCTCTAGGTAAGGCTATAGCTCCTATCTATTCCTATAGTTCTAATAATAAGGAGGTCTAAGCTTATACCTTACTACTATTATACTCTCGTATATCTAATATCTACTCTATTTACCTTTAGCTCAGATCTTTTATTAGGACTATATATATACCTTATATACTGCTTAAGATAAAATAGGCGGAGATATTCAGCTTATTTCTCTAGGAAAATAATATATATTACTATAATATATACTATAAAGCTAGTTAGACGCGCGGTATATATAGGCTAGGCAAATCAGTAGTTTAATATAATTTACGTAGCAGTAAGTCTTCTTATTCTCTATCCAGGGGTAATATAAGGGTTCGCTTAAGTCTTCTACTAATTTAGCTGTAGTTCTTAGGGGGAGCGTTTACTCTTAGCCGGAGCTATATAATATATATAGGTTTTATCGGTGATTTGCATAATACTCAGCTTTACCTATCTATCTTAAGTAGTCTATAAACCTAGCCTTCCACGTTTCTCTCAAGCAATTCTATATCTAACTTAAGTAATTCCTCCTCTAGATCTCCATCGCTCTACAACTAGAATACTAGAGCAGCTTCTATAACTAGCAACGGGAAGTAGGTTATAGGTTTTCTTCCTCTATACTATATTCTGACTGTTATAGGAGCGTGTAGAAGATAATAATTACTACTACTATAGAGTATAATAAGCCTCTTTCACGTTTATCTACATCTATCTATTAGATGAATTAAGACTTGTAAGAGTATATTAATAGCTTCTCTATTAACCTAGCTCTAGGGGGTTAGATATATTTATGTTATAGAAGGAAGTTATTAGATTTTTATCTTAATATTTTCTATTAGTATCTTAATATTCCTTTTTATTTTATATTCTTGCAGTTGTAAGTTTAGAACCTAATATACTATCTAAGATCGCAATATTCTCTCCTATATATCTATTTTCAAATTGTTAAGGTTTATATATAGTAGGTTATTTATAAAGGAAGTACTTACCTATATAAAGGATAGGATAGTAGATGATTGTTAAAGGACTAATATAAATAATAAGGCTGGAGGTAATACTTATCTAAAACGTAAATAAAGCTTGTAAAGGTTTACTATATATAGCTATTTACATCTTAAATTTGTATAGGTACTTACTATTAGATTTAGATTTAGTATTAGCCTATATAATTAGGTCCACAAGTCTTTTAGGGAAATTATCGACGTTTAAAATAGATAAAGCGACAACAATTACTACTTGGAGAATTATATTAGTACGATTATTAAGCATATTAATATATTGTTATTAATAGCAAAGGTAATTAGCTAGAAGAACCGCCTTACGCTGCAGCCTTGTTATGCTATTACCTTATATTAAGACTATCGATTTCCTATTATAGTATAAAGTTAATAGTACTTAATTTCTGCGCATAGGCCTGATCTATCCATCTTATTTATACCTATACTTACTGTAATCTAGACTTTAATAACCGGCTGTACTCTATTAGCTATCTATAAGTAGGATTTCTCGGCTAATATTTTATACTTCTACTATCTCTAAAGGCCTCGAAAGCCTCTTTAAACTTAGTTTTAGTTTTATTTAATACTATATATCTACTTATTACCCCGAAGCTACCTATAAAGGTTATAATACTAGCAGCCGAAGTAATAAATATACCTAAGCTTAGCTTCTACCTATTAGTTATACTAATCTAATCTACCCTATAAAGTGCTCGTCTAATACTCTTTCTAGAATAGCTATTATTATATAGAAGTAGTAATAGTACTATAAACAAGTTCCCAACGTTTTGAATAATATCGAGTAGAAATTAGTTAGTAGCTAGTTTCCCGGTGGTAAAGAAGAAGCTAGTATCTAGTTCCTCCTACTATTATAATATATCTATTATAATAAAGATTTAGATAGGTAATGTGAGGTTTTAGAAGTTAAAGATAGTAAGATTAGGAGAAGGTAATCGCATACTCTAGCTATACGCTATATTTTAATTAAGTGTAGATACGAAAAGAGAGCTACTAATACTTAACCGCGAATGCTAAATAGTTAACTTAGCAAGGATATTAGTATATATTAACGGGGTTGAGAAGAGAAGCTGTAAAAAGCATCTATTTATCTTTTTATCTTCTCATTATATCGAGATTCCTATTTTCCTAATTCCTAATACTACTATTAATACTATTACTATTAGAAATGCCGGCATTAATATAATTGCAGCAAGTAGCCTTATAACCGCTTTAAGTATCGCTATTTGCTACGGCGTAGGCTCTACTATTAGCTATACTACTTCCCAGCCAAACTATATTATAAATACTACTAATAGACCCGCTAATAGATACCTTACTAGAAAAAAGAGCTCTTAAAACAATAATATAGATTTGATCCAAATTATCTATAAGAGTAAGTTGGTATAAAACTAAGTTAATAAACTGAGGGTTAACTCCACCTTTTATCTTATACTTTTTCTATTTACAGAGTAGGAATGAAGGATAAATATAGGCGGTTTCTAAAGGGCTAAATATAATGTAGATATCGGGAAAACCTAGAGAAAGTAAAAGCGTTTCTTATCTAGATTTCTATTTGCAGACATAACAGCAAAGCAGCTAACCGTAAAAAGAGTAGGTTAGCTCTGCGGAAGAATAAATACTGCTCCTATTTTAAGTAGAATCTATAGGATTATCTAATAGGGAATTGTAAGGGGCTGGATAGTAGTAATAATATTAGGTTTTACTAACGCATCCGAAGAACTGAGAGTAGTAATTAGGATTACTCTCTTTTAGCGAAGCCTTAATTCTCCGTGTAATATAAAAGTAAATAGTACAACTAAAGTTTACTAGTAATTACGTAAACGTATAGTACTATAGCTTTCTCCTCTTTACTAAGTCGGGGTAACTCTACCCTAGCTTCCTCTTCTTGCTTAGGTGGAATAAGTATAACCTAATGCTTATCTAGATACTCTTTTAAAGTAGCTTAAATACTATACTATAGATTTAAATTACCCTATCTAAATTTTAGTATATAAATAGCCGTTAACTTGTAGGGACTAGAGTAAAGAATTATAACTCCTTATAATACGACTACTTTAGTAAAAAAAAGGGCACAACTCTCTAGAGAATATCTTACTACTATATCTAGTATCTAATCTTTCCTCTAGATTATAATAGACAATTCTATTATTACGTCTTAAGATTAAGGTCGATATTTGTTAAAATAGATGGTTTAAGGGTAAAGACACAAAATCTATCCCTCCAAAATTAAGGACTACCTAGTATATACTTAGCTATTGTAAAACTTATATATATATAGATATATATCTCCTTTAGTAAAAGCTAAGACTAACTCCTCCGGCGCTATTAGTTTAAGAGTAATTGCTAAGATAGTATATAGGTAGTAAGAAGAATATATATTTGTTAAACAACGTGGTATATAGATATAGATAATAGAGAAGGAGGTGGTATTTATAGTAGGTAGATCCTAGGGGGTTGGCGACCTCTGAAACTAGAACAAATTCCTACTCTTTAGAGCTAGATTTAGAATAGGAAATAGTTACCTAATCTTTACTTCGACGATTTTACAAACTTTAGCCTATTAATTTAGCTTAAGTTTATAGGGGGACGAGTAGAAGGACAATTATTATCTATAATCTAATAATAATAACAAAAAGATTTCCTATACTACTGATAGAGGTATATATAGAAATATAAGATAATAAGGCAACTTAGTTTGCGAGTAATAGATTAGCTGACTAACGCGTACGACTGAAGTAAACTACTTAAATAGTATCTTATTACCTAAAAAGACAGTACGATATATAAGAATATAAAGTTAGAACTATCTGCTAAACTTAATCGGTGTGTAAGTAGTATATTTATACTACTCCCGTATAGATTAGGCTTAGTAAGGTTCTATATTTAATGTCGCTCGCCGTCTAGTATATATTTTTACCTAATACCGTAATATCACGATTAAGCGCTTATTAAAATAAGGTTATATAGTCCTATATAAAGAGCTAAGCAGGTACTATTTTAGAGATAGGTCTAGCAAGTACTAATAAATATGCTCGGTTAATTAACTCTATCTACTAATTAGCCATCTCCGACTTTATAGGTATAAGCTAAATTATAGGTTATATAACTTAGCGTTCCTATTATCCTAAATAGGGTAACAGCTAACTAGTTGTTTATAAGTATACTATTTCTAGAATAGGTTTAGAGGTATTAACCTTAGCCTACTATTTAACTTATACTATTTTATAGATAGCAATAAAATATAAGATAGAGACACGCCTATATAAGAGATATCTAGAGTTGCTAAAACCAGGCTCTTCTTATAAAAATCTAATATATAACTCAACGCTAGATTAACTTCCTTTAAAAAAGGGAGGTATATATCTAGTATACTGAGATTTAGGGATTGCGCTTAAAGTCTATTAGATTAAATAGGTAAGACCAGCTCTATCCTATATACTAGCTAAATATTTACGTATATAGGTGGATATTAATACTTAGGCGGTAATATTTAAGCCGGGCATAATCTCAACAATAATTTCAGCAAGATAATTTAAAAGAAACTTTAGAGGAAGAGGGAAATTAGATAATAGAGGAAGGTAGAAATTTTAGGAATAGTATAGCCTAAACGATTCTATAGCTATAGGATAATATAAGCAGTCTATAAAAACAATTTCCATCTTAATAGCTTTATATAAAACACTTCTAGTGCCTGAATAATCTTACCTATAGAACTAATATTTCTATACCAGCAACCCTAGATTAGCTTATAAAGGGGAAGATAGGTAATATTAGGGAAGTTTCCATTAGCGTAGAACTCTTTAACCTACTTATATAGCTTATCCAATTTTTCGAACTTATAGTATAGTAGTCTTCCTATTAAAGCTTTATAAATAGTATAGCTAAATATAAATATATCTATACGTTAACTTATATAAGGCGTAGATAGGTAATAGCTAAACTATTTGTAGTAGGAACCTGCGGGTCTACTATTAATACTATAGCCTTTAAAGTTAATTAACTTTATATTATCCTCTCCTATTAGAATCTAGTTATAACATCTAATATTATTATAAATAATGTTACGATTATATAAATATAAGTAACTTTTAGCTGCATCTCTTAGCTAGTAAACTTTTATCTGAATTAGTATCTTATTTGTAGAAGAAGCTCGACAAATCGTTTAAAGGGGTATGCCTCGCTTAAGAATAATAGAGCTGTCTACTCGTACTTCCAGTAGCTTAGTAATATAAGGGTAGATACTAAGCCGCTGATATACTTAGTACTCTATCTTACCTGCTTTACAATCGTAGAACTCTTTTAGAACTCTTTTAGAATTAATCCTATATACTACACCTGATTTTCTAGTAGTAAGAAATTATCTTATCTCTAGTAGAATTATTTTAGGATGTATTTTACTTTAAGGTCGCAATCTTTTAAAGTATTTAGTAGAAAGCGCCTTAAGAAGTAGTAAAAGAGAGAGAAGGGATTGTATAGTATATAGTTCTAGTTATATCCAAGAACGATAAAAGAATTGGTATAGAAAATAGTAAATCTAGCACCCGAATAATAGCTATCTTTATTATTTTAAACTAGAGGGGCTTAGTATAGGGTCCGAAATAGGGGCCCCCTAGCTATAGTACTAGCAGCTATACATCAGGCTTAGTATACTACTAGAAAATAAATTACAGTATCGGTATATGAAGTTATCTTAACCTTAAGTAAGGTTCTTAATTAGAAGTAGGAGTAGCAACAACTTTAGGACGCAATAGTAGCTAATATAGCTAATAATTGCTTAATATATAAAAGGAAGGCTTCTAAGTTTAGATATATTACGGTTAATAAGAATTATAGATAATATTAGGACTAGAGCCTGTTTTAGACTAGAGCCTATTTTAGACTAGAATTCCTTTTAGATAGAGCCTGTTTTAGACTAAGCCTATTTTAGACTAAGCCTGTTTAGAAACCTAGTAGTAGAATTAAAGGGTAGAAAATAGGCACTTTAACTTAACTTTCAAATATTATATAACTACTCTATAGTCTATATATTTATAGTTTAGCTAGTCCTAATTTCTAGTACTATAATTATATTATCTTAACTATACGCTAAGTTAAGATAAGCTATAAATAACAACTACCTAAAGCTATATAAAACACTCTATAAGAAATTAACTAAGCTGTATCTAAACTATAATACCTATATATACTTCTTCGCATACTATAACAGCCGATTTAATAGATTTGTATTAATAGTTAAGATAGACTAGCCTTAGTTACCTCTAGGCCTAGAAATTCTCGTAAGTTCCTTCCTTACCCTAATTATCAGGAGCTGATTTCTGTTAAAAATAGACTATACCCTCCGCCGGTAATAAAGTTGCCAGCTTAGTACTATTATATAGAACTTAGGTTAGCTAGGATAAAAGATAGAAACTAGTTATTAAGCTAATACTCTCTAACTTAAGTTATAGGTATTATTAATATTTAGATATACTAATAATATTTAAGTATAAAAATATCTTAACTTACTAGAGTATTTATACTAACAGCAGCTCTCTTACGCCTGCTCTAATTTATTAGGCTTTCTCTAGTAGAATTTCGAACCTAAGAGGCACGCGGAGTTTCTTATTTATCACCTAGTAGATAGAAGGACAACTATATCAAAAATTCAGGCCTGTATACAATTTATATAGAGTTCTATAACCTTAAAGTTAATAGGTAAATATTATTAAATTACTTATAAAAAGGTAGTAGATAAAAGATATTCCGTTTAGAGTTTAACGTTGGCCCTACTAAAAAATAAGGCTAGTCGAGCCCCGTCTACCCGCAGCAGCCAACAAAATATAATTAGAGATCTCTATTAAGATAGTAATTTATATTTTATGTAAGTAGTACTTATATTTTATTAAGTTATACTAAGAAGACGCAGATTACAATTACCTATCTTATCTACCCTAATAATACTGTACAACTATATCTCTATATCTTTTAATATCGCTCTTTAACGTATATATTATCTATACCTAAACATCTAGAGAAAATTAAAATAGACTCCCTTAATACAATTAACGATTTATCTATATACCTTAGGAATAAAGGGAACAGGTATATAACAGTATTATAGCCAAACCTGGAGAGATGCGTTACAGAAGAAGTAGGTGAAAAAATCATCCCGCTTACTAGAGCTGCTGTTCCCTAACTATACCAAAATATAGGCCTACCATCCCTTCTTTTAAATAGATGCTAATTATAGGATAGCCTCTAAAATAATAGGTTATCTTCCGTTTAAAAGATATAGTAAGAGTAGAAACCCTTGAAAATCAGTTTATTATTCCCCTCTATATCCCGGAACTGTTGTCTTACCTATCTACTACTAATAAGAGGATATCTACAGATAAAGTCTCTTATATACCTTTATTACTGGGATTGGCGGTCTTTTGTACCGCGAGTGAACTAGCCTTTATTAGTAAAGACGTAGTATTCTACCTTCTATCTACTTAGGCTGAAAGCGGTCCAAGTATTTAGTAGATGTTATCGAATTGGGAAAGGTCTTTATTAAAGTAGAAGTTATCGAAGTTAGTTTCTTCGAACTGGGATGAGTTTTACTTAAAGTTAAAGCCTTTGAAACTAGCAAGATCGTAGTTAAAGTTGAAAATGTTGGATTTAGAGGGCATGTTTGGATGGTGGCCTTCGCATAGTAGATCAACTAATAAATTAGTAATGTTTTTAAACAGGGTATATAATCCAACTATTATTACCTTGAATGCCTCTATATATCCCTTAGCTAGTTTGTTGCTGTAAAGGCGCCAGGTATTTCTCCCTACAATTTCTCTTCGTAGGTATCAACTTATCGCCTACAACCCGTCTTTTCCTCTTCTACTTGGGTGGTACTATTACATCTAAAAGAAAGAGTTGGTACGGTCTTCTCTAGAAGTTACGGATGGCTCTGGCCACTTCGTGCGCCTAAGATATGTTATTTACCGCAGAGATTTTGTCTTTAAAAGGTTGGAGTATATCGGTTAAGGCAGCATGCGTCTTCGGAAGATTGTCGGTCAAACTAGTAGTCATTAGCTTTATTGCTTTGTGAATTAGCTGAGGATTCGCTCACCTATCCATCGTGAGGGAATCCGCAAGTACGAACTAAGACCCTTCACCTAGTATAGTCCCGACGAGATGATATAGCTGCCCTATCTTTACCCAACTAACAAAATCTTCTACCAGTTAAACATCCGCAGATAAAAACGTAAGAATGTCTGTAGCACGGCTGGTAAGTGTCTTTCCCTTTGGTAAACCTTCTACGCCATCCTAGTCTCTTAGTGTGAAGAGCATAAAAAGGTCGCGGAAAAACAATGTATTGAAAATCTAGCAAATGCTATCAACATGTTTACGAAGTAGAATTTCTCTCATCTGTGCGACTTTAGAATCGAGGGCCGACTTCAAACGCTCAAATGGTGACTTGGGGTTGGGGTCGTCAGATGCAGCGGTAGGTTCGCTAACTTAACTTGTAAGCTGGTTCGGCGCAGGCTCAGCATCCTCCACATTTTTAGATTCCAAGCTCCAGGAACTGAAGAACTTTGCTGGTTCCATTGCCCATTCAGCGATTAGAGGCACCAGCGAACCACTAAGCTGAGGTTCCACTCGCTCCAGTGATCTCGACGCCCGACCAGCTCTTCCATCCTTAGAACCTTCATGTTCTTTCTTCTCATTTCTGCATTCGGCGATGACGGGCTCGATAACATCGTGAAGTTCCTCCAAAATATCAGAAAGGGCTGAGTAAACTACTCAAGACACTCACAGGTAATTGAAGTACGCTAGAAATAGACTCGTTTAGATCGTATTTCTGTAGAAGGTGGATGAATTCAATTAATCTCATCTTTACATGAATAGGGGGTTGGTTGAATATCCGTCGACGAAGCTTAATAGGAGATATGGGAGATAGTGCGGACCTAGAGAGTTTGCCGAACTGTATAAGTACGCTTCGGGAAAACCTCGAGGTTTAGTACAGCTGAGAGTAGGGGTTTTATGCAGGGAGCATTAACCCTGCCTACGCCTGCATCGGCTGTTAGCCACCCGAGCAGGCAAATACGCAAAAGCAAAATGTGACTGGCGCCTATAGATCATTCCTCAAACAGCGGATACTTTTATAAGTAAGGTAGACGATACTTCGATAAATCCAATCATGGCTTAGCACGTGCCATTAACGCCAAAGTATAGAACAGCATGCGAGAGATGGGGAACCAATTGTACATAATATATCATTCAGGTTCCTCCGCAGCAAGGCTAGGACGTTCTTTCCTTACTCCATTTCCGATCTCACCGGTTGGCGTTCTTCGTATTCTTTGCGATCTTCGCGCCATGTTGACCACACCTGATATCTGCATTACGGCCATTCTTTTACTTATCATTTTCTTTTTGCATATAATCATTTTAATCAAGACCATTCGCTCAGACAGACGTGCTGGCTTGGTACGCCCCGCTCTCTACGCACTCTCGGTTCTTT
The DNA here is from genome assembly GCA_010094045.1 of Lojkania enalia. Taxonomy (NCBI): domain Eukaryota; kingdom Fungi; phylum Ascomycota; class Dothideomycetes; order Pleosporales; genus Lojkania; species Lojkania enalia. The sequence continues at coordinate 24,684 of ML986628.1, forward strand.
CCTCTTTGTTAATGATAATTTTCTTGATACTTCGTGCTGCTCAGCCGGAATGTAAGTCAATAACTTTTTGTGATCTTAATCAGGGACTGACTTCATACTAGTACCCGCTAAGCAGATTATCACCGGCCTTATAGTTGTAGTAATCGAACCCATCCTGTTGCATGAGGTTAGTTGATACTTCTGACGTGTTTGGGGATCTACTCACCTATGTAGCATTATGTAATGTCAAGCATCTTCTCCGAACCTTGTTGCGGCATATGTGCGACGCTTTCGGGTATCATTCTCTTTGTGGCAAAAGTGCTACTTCTCATCATGTACGTTCATACATGTAGTGTGTGGCAAGCACTAACTAGTAACAGGTCTGCCATAAAGCTATCAGGACACTCGCATGTTTATTTAGTCATTAGAGCAGCACTGGTATCAGTCCAGACGATAGTTTTCATCCTGGCATCTGCCAGAGCTCTCCATAAAAACCAGGCAGCGGTAAAAGCAAACGATAGTGGATCTGACAGCGGGAGAAAAGCATGGATGGCATTGCGCTCTCACTGCATTCACCTAGTAGTTGCAAGCATGCTTTGCAGCATTTGTCGTATGCAAAAGTTCGCGGATTTCTTGGCGGACCTCTTCAAAAAGTTCCACCCACCTTCTAAATGCGACTTTACAACAACAGCGTTTTAGAGGCTAATAACTGCAAGATAGATTCTTATATACTACTAGAACCTAAAACTAGCTGCCCTAGTATTTTAGATAAGGTGTTATGCTGTAAGAGTAGGTAGAAGTTTCTACTTCTACGCTTCTTTGCTTGCAAAGCTGCAAAGTTAAGCGAGAGAGAAGAAGGCTGTAGAAGAGACTCCCTCTTGCGCTGCAACGCCTTATCTAAAATACTAGCAAGCCTAGATATAGGTTCTAGTACTATATAAGAGTCTATCTTCTAACTATCAGCTTCTGAAACGCTCTTATTATAGAATTAGTACACGTTTGTAACGTCGCATTCAGGTGAGGGGTGTAACCCTTTAGCGAGGGTGCGCCAAGATATCCGCGAACTTTTGCATACGACAAATTCAATATCACCGAAGCAACTCGCCAATTGAAGCTGCAGATCTACTGCCATGCCCTGCTGTACCAACGCCCACGCTACTGCCCCACCACTTTCCCGGAAAGTGTTAAATATCGATTCGATGCCACGAGGCAATCGCTCTCGCTGCCTGGCAGTTCGACAAACGAAATAGCCCGTTCAAAGATCCTAGATTAGAAACCTCCACAAATATGGTAGACGACCGAGGGCTCGCAGGGCTCTACCGCGATTCAATGCGACTCCACCGCTTCGGCTACGCACTCTACGAGCCCGTCCCCTTCTCGCGCCTCCGCCCTGGCGCCCTCGGCTACCTTGATGAATACCAGCGCTGGCACCCCATCTTGGACCTCGCCGATGCCGAAGCCGTTCAAGCTGCCGGCTACCCCCCTGTGGGCTACCTGCAACCCAGCGGCCTGGACGTGCGCCGCTTCGGACCGCTGACATCAAGCGGTACAGCCACGACCGGCGTGGAGCTCGAAGCTGGCGTCGGTGCCACCGCCTTTGGCCTCCCCGTCGACGTGAGCTGCGTGCTCAAGTACAGCACACCGGGTGACTTTGGCGCGGTACTCATGTGCGACAGCGACGTAGTGTCCGAGGGCTTTGATTTCCGTGATCCCTTCCTTGTCTGGCTGAAGCAGAATGCCAAGGCCCTGTTTGCAAAATACCCGGATGTCAAGAAGCATGGAATCTGTGCAGTGACGTGGACATACTCGTCGACAGATATACATATCAATGCATGGGAGGGTGCAAACAACAGTGTTACCGTTGGTTTCAAGCTTGGGGTGGCTGGTGTAGCGAATGTTGGCCCGCAGACGACGTGGTTGCGAGGGCATTCGAGCAGTGGATGGTCGGCGTGGACGGACCAGAAGCGCGTTGTTTTCTTCACTGGTGTCAAGATCGGGAAAGGCATTTTGGGCCTCAAGGAACAGCATGAGAAGGGGTGGCGCGGAGAGGAGTCGTTCATGGTCGAGGGTGATGAGGATGTAGATGATTACAGAGTTGATGTGGAGCTCTTTGGAGATGATTGGCATCGCATCAAGGATACTTGAAGTCGCACTTCTGGGTCTGCATTTCAAGAGGAAATACTAGACAACACATCGATAGGGCACATTCTGTTTAAGATGACGATGATAACTGACTCATCTCTCCACCTAAGGCGTTTGCCAAAAGAACGTAGATATTGCAGTACCCAAAGAAAACACGCTTAAACACCAAAATGCACATAGGGAACCCAGAGTAGGTTATACGACCGTAACCCAGCAACAACGCCACCCCGATCATCCCCTTCCTGGCCTGCTTCTGTCTCACCTTGCTCAACTTCATCATCATCATCACCACTGTCATTCTGGGCAGCTCTCAACGCTCTTAGCGCAAAGTGTAGCCCGCGACAAACAGACTCATCCGTGGCCTTGTCACGAATCGCCTTATACAAGCGCCTTGCCACGTCAACGCAAGCCATATCCGACACAGTCCAAAGCGTGCCAATAACGTGCCGAAATCCCGCAAGCTGGCACGCGTTAACAAGATGGATCGCCTCGTCGCTTAGGCCGAGTACCTCGTTAGCACTGGTCGAGCACGCCGAAAGATACGCCAAGAACGGCGCCTTCTCCTGCAGCTTTTGATCTCGCAGGTCACCGACCGTTAATGGATTTTCCTTCCAGTCTTGCAATAGCAAACGGCTAAGTGATGGCTCTAGGGGGTCCGAGATGCCGTGGCCTGCGAAGTGGAAGATGTCGCATGTGCCGAGTTGGGAGAGGACGTCAGCCTTACGCACCCGTTCCGGCTTGATTGGTGTTATATGCAGTGACGGCAAGAAATCATCTAACATCTCCACTTCGCTTTTGGTGAACGGGAGCGGCGCTTGGTCTGGCGTATTGGGCATGGAGACTAGGAGGGCCTGCGCAGGCGTTCGGCGTTCGGATTGCTGATGGCGTCCAGATATCAGAGTCTTGATGGATGAACTGTACGATGAGATGACTCGGTCGAGGGTTGTTTCTCCTGAGTCCTTCTCGTGGTAACCTGCCGCGTGGAAGGGCAAGTAGCTGAGTGGCCCAACAGGAACCCACCAGATGTGAGGCCACTCGGAGGAGGAGGAGGGCCGGTGATGGAAGCCGAGAGCGTTGAGGGTTAGGTGAACTACAACGTTCCATAGCCACTCTAGTATTGAGGGCAGGGAGTCAGGGTCTGTTTGCATCTGTTTTATTTTGTCGTTGATGGACTCTAGTGTCAAGTCTGGCAACGGTTGTACCGTAATTTGATAGGGCTCGACGAGGAATGCATCACATCGAAAAGGAGAGACGTTGAGGACGACGATGGGATGGGGATTTGCTGCTTCCATAATTTTGGCTGTTGTGGGAGGAAGCAAGAAATCCTTGAACTGGGGCTTGGAACGGATTTTGGCTAGGAGGGCTTGGAGCTGTTCCTCTGTCTTGCGGCGGGACTGCGCTTTCAATTCCCACGGGGACGAGGAAATGCTTTGCGCCAGCTGTGCGAGCGAGCCTGGGTTGATGGGTGAGTCTAGCCTGTCCCTCAACTGGGCGACCCGGTCCGCCCACTCTGGATATTCTTGTCTTAAGGACGAAAGGTCGGTGCGCATGTCCAAGAGAAGACCTGAGATGATACCGCGCCCGAGCTCGAGGTACTGCAACGCATAGGAGGCATTTTTCCCAGCGTTCAGCATGGCAGCGGCGGTGGATGCGGCCAATCCAGCAAAGCGCCGAATCATGTGCTGCTTGTCGGTGTTCTGCAAGTATCGTGGACTCAGGACATGGAGGAGGTCGACAGCACGTTCCAGCCACATTGCTGCTTCTTCCCAATTGGATATAAAGACCAAGAGCTCAGCTGTCTTCACGGCCAAGTCGATTCGAAGTGTTGTCAGGGCATTTTCACAGGTCCAGCCTTCTTGGAAAGCCGCTATCGATCTTTCAAGGTCAGCAGTTAATTTAGTCCGTTTGTACCGCTCATGAAGCGTGTCTCCAAGGTTGTGGTGTAGAAAGGCAATCTCTGGGTGGCACGCTGGGAGTAGTTTCAGACCTTTTTCAAGAGCGTCGACAGCTTTGTCCAGGTCATCGACCGAGCCATTTCGCTTAGATCGACGACGGAGAAGATTGGCAATAGTGTTGGTCAAAGCACCGAGTCCTGGATCCTTGGCTGCGGTCAACTTGATGGCGTCTGTGGTGATATCTATCGCCTGGTTGAGGTCTCCTGAGGAGGATGGGGACTTCGTCTCCAGCTCACACCGCATGCCAAAGAAGCTTCCTAAATTGCCAAGCCATTTGGCTCGTTCGGGATCGTCATGCGGAGCGATGTTCAGACCTTCACGGGCATAGTCGATTGCACGATTAAGATCCTTCACATCGTTGTTGCGTTGGGCTCGCCTGGATAGCCTGTTTGCCAGATTGCTCAAGACTCCTGGCCGATCTGGATTTGGCTTTGGTGCTGTAGCTAGCGCTTCTTCAGAACATTTAATGGCGGTCTCGAGGTCCTCAGTATCACCTTGCTGTTCAAACCGAATACCCGTCAAGATTCCAAGGTAGTTGACGCCAATGACACGGTCAGGATGGCCCATCTGCAGAAGCGGCAGAGAGCCATTGAGAATGTCAATTGCGCGGTTCAAGTCCTCGGGCACGCCAGTTTGCTCAAAGCGCATACCCAGGAGCCTCGCCTGGGTATTAAGGTGGAATGGTCTCGTAGGATCTCCCTCTGGTGTCCCATCCACTGCCACGTCGGACGCCGCAATTGCACGTTCAATGACGTCTGGATCGTGCGTGCGCTCAAAGAGTTTGCCCAGCGAAACGGCAAGTTGATTTTGGAACCGATGTGCGGATAAGAAGCGGTCTGGCATTGTTCGTACAGCCTCCTGGGCCTTCTCGACTTTTAGTTTGAGATCCTCCAAGTTATGGGTCCGCGTATATCGCGTGTCGAGAAGCCCGCCTAAGTTGTATAAGCCTGAGAGTCGGTTCATGTCACCTTGAGATATTAGGTCAACGGTAGCCTGGGCAAGCTCGATCGCGCGGTTTATGTCTTCTATATTTCCTGCCGGTCCCATCCGCTCAAATCGGCGAGCTAGGGCAGTGGAGAGGTCGCTTAGAATCGCGACTCGATCCGGGTAACCGGTTGGCACAACTGGTAGGATCATGTCGGCAGCCCGGATGACGAGGTTGAGATCTTCCATGATGTGGGTTTGTTCATATTGTGCGTTCAGCGCATCCAGGATTCTACCAGCGCTATTCACAGCTTTTTCGAGCTCTTCTTTTGCACCAGGCTGGTCAGATCGCGCGCGAAGTGACTCTGCGGCCTTGCGGATAGCTTCAACGGCCCCCCTGAGTTGCTCCATTACTCCGGTACTCCAGCTGTGAGGACACGAACAATCTCTCTTGATGTTTATCCGCTAAACTATTTATGATAGGAACAGATATGGAAGGACAAGTTTGCGTCTGCATCTTTCACCGAAGGGTATTACAACACCTAAGTACGAAGTATAGGAGATGATTCACCGTCCCCTGTTACAGCGTGGGGCATCAAGAACGGCGAGTGATTGATGCGGGGAAACTTGACATGCCAACCAGATTTAATACCAGCCCACCATCACAACATTGCGTAACCAAGGCTTGCCCAAACAAAAAAACCTTGCAGACAGATGTATGCCAGCGTTTCATAAAAGAATTTGGCTGCAGCTGATGGTCATACTCCGAGGAAATGTCTTCGCACTAAGCAACGGCCAAGGCTGTGGCTGGCTGAGCCGGCACAAGATACCTGAATGCCGATATTTCAGTACTACTCTAGCCCCCGTTATACTACATGCATGAGCTGAACCTGCAGTATCCACTCTGCATTGAAATCAGAAACAGAAGGTGTCAGGGTCCGATCGCTGCAGGCTCAGTCGCCATTGGTGAGAAAGTACTGTCAAATCCGGATACCCGCCGTGTTCTGGTTGGCAGCCGGACGGTAGTTAGCCCGTCCCCCCTCCTCTTGAATAACCAAAGTTGGGAGAGGCTGTTATATTCTCTCATCTTTCATGGCCTCTGTACGACCTTTAGCTCTCAAGCTGTTCGCGGTTGTTTAGTCCATAGTGCACATTCTGATATTGATACCACTTTCTCTGTTCTAGCTCTATTCTAGCTCCTTGCCTCTTTTCACCCAAAAATTATCTCAGCTTCCTCCCCACCGGGCGGGTCCCAGGCGGACACATCAACCAAGATAACAGATCCCCGCACGCAACTCTGGCCGGAGCCATGTCAGACAGAGTTGAGAAAAAGACCGCCCTTCTGATCGGAATCGATCAATATGACAGCACCTGGATAGGCGATCTCAGGGGCTGCATCGAAGACATCAGACTGGCAGAAGCCTATATCAAGAAGTTGGTCGGTATACCTGAGTCTAACATTGTCAAACTCCTTTCCCCATCAACCGCCAACCTCCAGGATCCCTCTACTAAATCCCTTCCCACCCTAAACAACGTCGTCTCGGCATTCCAAAAGTTAGCATCGGACGCCCAAGAAAACGACATCATCTACATCCACTACGCCGGTCACGGCACGCGCCGCCCCACTTGCTTTCCCAACCTAAAAACCGACAACCAGGACGAATCCATCGTCCTCGTCCGTCACAATGACCCAGAGCGTAGAATAGACTATCTCCGCGACGTTGAGATTGCGTTTCTGCTCAAGGAAATCGCAGACAAAGGCGCCTTGGTCACCATCGTGCTCGACTGTTGCCACTCCGGGGGCGCAGTGCGCGCTGGTGATGTCAGTCATCGCGGAGTGGATAACATCCCGCTCAAAGCCTCCCCCAAACGGGAGCCTATCCGTCCCTTGTCCATCTTGGAAGAATCGTGGACAAGGAAGACAACCGGTGCGCTTCGTGGAGCTTCAGTGACCGACCACTGGATGACGTCGACCAGGGGAATCGAGTTCCTAGCCGCTTGTCGCGCTGACCAAAAGGCTCTGGAGATCCGGAATGATGATGGGATAGTGCGAGGACTACTTACCGGGTGTCTGAATGATGTCTTGAATATGAACAAGCTTCCTTTGGGTCAGCTGAGCTGTGGCATGGTCTACAATCTCGTCTCGAGGAGAGTCACGGAGCATAAAGCTAATCTACATGCGCAGGATGTCGTGTTTGGGGGACAGCATAGCCGGTCCTTCTTTGGTGTGGACAGTGTTAGCCAGGAGGCTGCAACGGTCGTTACTGGTGTAAGTCCCTTGGGTAGCGGGCAAGTCCAGGTGAGCCTCGATGTTGGAAAAGCTCATGACGTGGTTAAGGGTGACTCTTTTGCGGTTTATCCAGCGGACAAGGTTTTTACAAACATCACGGATTATAATTCATCTCTAGCCATTGTCACAGTAACTAATGTCGATGACTTTGTTTCAGCGGGCAGGATCGATGGGAGTGCCGAGTCTGTGCAGAGCGGCTGCAAAGCTATGAAGCTGCGTGATATTCTCAAGCTTTTTGTCCTGTCGCCCAGGACAGCAGTAGTCGTTGCAGATGGCCCTGAGGTATCAGAGCAGAAGGTTCAAGAGGTCAAGGACAAGATCAAGGCAGACGGGAAGCTCATTAAGCTGACGGAGTCTAATACTCCATTCTTTAAGATTCGCGTTAAATCATCCGGCGATTTCCAAGTGTCCTTTAGGCACAAAGATCAGACGGCAATAGTTACTATCCAGTCAACGGATATCTTACTTCCGTATCTGACACACTTGGCGATCTACTACAATCTGTTCAACCTGGGTAGGCCTGGATATACCTCTGGCATCTCGGTCAAGATTATTGGTACCTTACCAAAAGGTATCGAACCGCCGTCTCCGCAAGTGTATGGCTCGGATAGCCCCCCTCTCCAGGAATTAGGCCTGAGGGAACTCGTAAGTGGTGATCCTCTGGATATACCGCACGATGACAGCATCGGAATCCAGGTGAGGAATACAACCTTCAAGTCGATGTATCTCGAGGTTCTGGACCTGGAGCCTTCGTGGAAAGTGTCTAGAATCTACCCTTGGAAAGAGAATGCCTCTATTAAGTTGGAGAGCGGCCAGAGTGTTAACTTCTTTATTACTATGTCCATGCCTGCCAATGTTACGGGGAGCATCCAGCTGGAGAGGTTTGATGCTATTGTTATTTTAGCTACCACCAGCAACCAGTGCAACTTCCCTGACATGGTATTGCCGGTACTTAACGAGACTTTGGGTTGGAGGACGCCGCCTCTTGGAGAGCCGAAGAATGGGCGAGGTGGAAAGGGGGTGGACTCGGGGAATTGGTTTATGCAGAGGCTGGATGTGCGTGTGGTTAAATAAAACTAAGTAGTTTAGGAGATAGTCAGGCTTCCTTCAATTTTAACTTAAAGTTACTAGTAATAGTTGGGTTTTCTAAGAAGGTCTAGTCCCAAGGCTCAACGGTGCCTTCGGAGCTTGAGGGCGAGGTAATAGCGTAGTTCTGCGTCTTAGAAGCTATTGAGATGATCGTGCGTTGGACCGCATCTCGGAGTGTGTGGGATGGCTGTGTCGGAGCTGGTTTGTTTGTTTGTTTGTTTGTCTATTATGGCCATGCACCCTGTGGGTAAGGGCCGTTACTGTGCGCTAGCTATATACATCTCGCTGCTTAGCACTCTCTTCATTTCAGAAGCCAACTATTCTGTCATGTGTGCATCTGCTTGTTTGGAGCTGGCTACCGTCCTCGATATGCGTACTTGCGACGGAGTGGCATATATGCCAATGCCTGCCCTGCCGTTGCGCACCGATGCATCCACATACATATCGACTTGCCCCGGCTTGTGTTCTTCCGTCACAGCTTTTGCTTGGTCTCCGTCTTCTAGTATCTTGACCTCCGATCTGGCCACCCACGGCGCACAGGTATATGCTTTCACCTCCCTCACTCGGTCCACCTATATATCATGGACTAACTCTGCGCGGAGCTGGTTTCAACGCTGGAAACGCGTTGGTTGACTAAACAAGCGCTGGGCCGTGTCTTAGCACTGCTCCTAATCCCAAGTCGGATTTAATCATATTCCGAGCCTTGTGCGATCCGCACAGCCACATATCTTACAATTAAATACCTGTGGATGTATGAGGTAAGAAGTGCGGTGTCATCTCGCATTAGCCAGGATCGGTGATTCGCTTCCGCCGGGAGGACCAATCGACGTGGCGACCCTGCATGAATTTGCCCGCGACAGCGCGCACAAGGCTGATAATGGCTTCCTAGCATTGGAGTGAGGTTCTGAGGCTCGGACAAGGTTATTCTACGAAAATTCGGAGTGATAAAGGCTTGAGGTTGGGGCTGTGGAGAGGGAGGTCTGTTACGCCACGAAAGAAGGTGCTGTACAAATCAAGCTCGGAGGCGACGATGCGAACGTAATTTTTAGGGAAGAGTGGATCATAGACAGTCCGAATTAGCTACAACGGATTATTTTCATAGAATTATAACAATATTCGTTGTGCACATGGGCTTTCCAGTTGCTGAAAGTCAAAGTACCCCTCATTTGTCTCGGCACACAGGGTGTCTCGCTTCGCAGTGAGGCACGTTAATACATTCCCGTCTTCCCCGCTTCCTTCAACCATCAAATAATCATACCTGTAGATAACATCGATCCAAGCGAGCCGGAAAACCACCTAACATCCATCCCTAGGTTACCGGACACCCTATATGACCGGACAAACCATCAGTACTTTAACTTTTAGTAACTGGAAAACCCATGCGTACAACGAATATTGCTATAATTCTATAAAATTAGTCTGCTAACGTCGATCCAAGCGAGCCGGAAAACCACCTATACCGGAAAATATAATAGGTACTTTGACTTCAAGCAACTATAACTCTGCGCACACATCAAGCTTCACTAAAATTATGTATAAATAATGCACTTCGGCTGTTTTTAAAGATCTAGGACGCCTCTCACCTATAAATTACGTTTACATCGTCGCCTTCGCGCCTAATTTACAGAGAGCCTCCTTCTATAACGTAATAGACTTCCTTCCTTATAGCACCGCTATTAAGCTCTTACCACTCCATAACACTTTTAAGCGGTCTCATCGGGCCTTAGAACTTGTTATAATACTGAGAAGTAATTATCAGCCTTATGCCTGCTGTCGCGCACAAATTTATGTAAGGCTGCTACCCCCGGTCGGTACTTCCAATCGAACCAGGTACCAATTTCGGCTAGTATATAACGACCCCACACCTATATAATCATCGCGGTGTAATTTATTTATAATAACTATTCGGCCTGTAGCTGTACGAAGCCTTAGCGCGGGCGGGCCGACCTTAGCACCACAGCTTTACAGTCCCGACTCAGTGCCGGAGCGGGTCGGCCATCCTCTCTACTAGCGTAATCAAGGGGTTTATCTACTTCTTAAGATATACGGTTAGTATAGTTATTTAGCCTAGTCGCTTATAAACTTTACAACTGCAGCTCAGCCTAATCGCGCAGAACTAGGCTGTGCTGTAGCTATACTCTCCCCTCAGCTAGGTTGTGCCAACTCACTCCTCACAAAACCAAAGGATATGATAAAGTACAACACTATCAGCTTACAGCACTCTTACAGTGCATCTCTATTAGATACGATTCTTTAGTATAGCTCAGTATCTTCTTCCTATATACTTGCTAACGTTAATAGCTAGGACTAATGTGCTCGTCTCTTCAGTCAGGCTGCTATATTTAAACCCGACCGAGATCCATTCCTACTACTTGTACTTATACAGCTCTATACGAAGTAATACGACTTTTACAGCGCAGCGATACTAGCGACTTTAGCCTTACTCAGTTTAGAGTCGAGACTATTCCTCCCTATACAATACTCTCTCATACATAGGGAGCGGACACCAAGGAGGTCACCTTCGAAGACTTGATAAATAGTACTAGTAAGGATAAGTCTGGCTATATAAAGATCCGGTTTATTGGAGAATAGGTAAGATAAGATGGTTTAGACTACTTTTAGGTTGATACCTGTTGCATCAATAAAGCGGATAAGGCTAAGTTCTTCTACGCTATCCAGTCTATATTTCACTGGTACCGCAACGTAGTATAATGCTATGTCTACTTATCAGACGTCTCTAGTTCCTCTCTTAAAGCCAGCGGAGAACTGAACCCGCCGCTGTAGGAATCGGAGTTCCAGAACAGCAGATAGTTTACTCGAGGCTGGACGCTTCAAGAACTTCTTGCCCCACGCATAGTAGAGTTCTTTTCTCGTAAGCTGCGTAAACTTGGTAATAAGATATCGTTAAAGCTACAGATCTATAAAATTATAAGCATCCTATATGCAGCGCTTAAGGGAGCCCCTCTTTCTCAGTTTAGCATTAACGAGCGGTTGCGGTGGAAGGAACATCGAGAGACTAAACGCGATGAAGATGGAGCTTATTTACTACTAGAAATATTTGGTGTAGACCTAGCACCTATATATAGTAAAGGGGCAGCGGGCGCGTTTAGACGCCTTATAGATGAGATCTATAAGCTAGAAAGATGCATTCAAGATATATACAGTACAGATCTACGTGATAACAAGAAGCGTATTAAAGATACAAAGGGTGGACTGCTAAAAGATTCGTACTACTGGGTTCTCAACAACATCTCCTTCTAGTAATAGCATAATAACAAGTAGAGTCAGCTGCTGTGGATTAAAGGTGATCCTGGTAAGGGTAAGATGATGCTGCTCTATAGCATTATCGACGAACTACAGAAGTCGATAGCTATAATAGGCCTTATATCGTACTTCTTCTGCCAGGCTACTAACTCGCGCATTAACACCACAACAGCTATATTACGAGGGCTATTATTCTTGCTTATCAGCCAGCAGCTATCGCTCGTCTCATATGTTCGGAAGAAGTACGATCACGCGGGTAAGACTATATTTAAGGATGCAAATACTTGGGTTACTCTAACCGAGATCTTTACTAACGTGCTACGGGACCCGAACTTAGACGCTATATATCTAATCATCGACGCGCTAGACAAGTATATAACCGACTTACTAAAGCTGCTCGACTTTATTGTAAAGTATTTATCTATATCTTCCCGCATTAAGTAGATCGTCTTAAGCCGCAACTAGCCGGACATTAAAGAACAACTAGAGCGGGCAGGCTATAAGGTAAGGCTGAGCCTTGAGCTGAATGTAGAGTCTGTGTTAATAGCTGTCCAGACCTTTATTAAGTAAAAGGTGTCTCAGCTAGCGTAACAGAAGAAGTACGACAAGTAAACCCGACACTCTATACTAGAGCATCTAGCGTCAAATGCGAACGACACCTTTCTCTAGGTAGTGCTAGTATATTAAAACCTCGAAATAACGGCGAAACGGAACATTCTTAAAAAGCTCAACTCGTTTCTGCCTAGACTAGACTTTCTATATCAGCAGATAATACAGTAGATTAACAAGTTAGATAATATTAAACTTTATAAGCAGGTGTTAGCGTTAATCGCGCTCGTATACTAGCTAATTATACTTAAGGAGCTCGTAACCCTAGTTAAACAGCTGGAAGAAATAGCTAACGATAAGAAGTTGGGTAAAATTATTAGCTTCTATAGTTTATTTCTTATCCTACGCGAAGATATTATATACTTTATACACTAATCGGCTAAGGACTTCCTCCTCGCTCAGGCAGCTAAAGAAGTGTTCCCATCCGGAAGGGAGGATGTCTATTACACCATCGTTGCTAGGTCACTCAAAATAATGTCTAGAACCCTAAAGCGGGACATATACAGCTTAAAAGTGCTAGGATATCCTATTAATGATATTAAATAGCTAGATTCTAATCTATTAGCAACGTCGCGCTACTCATGCATCTACTAGATTAATTACCTCTATAACTGGAATTCTAGCTCTTCTACAAATTATAAGGTCAATCTGCAGGGTGGAGGCGCTGTTAATAGCTTTCTAAGATAGTAATACCTCTATTAGCTTAAGGCTCTTAGCCTATATAAGAGTATGTTAAAGGGAGTAGTGTTAATAGCAAAACTTAAGGCTTTAGTCCAGGTAATCTATAGATTAATAGTACTGTCTTAGTATTATAAATACTAATGCAATCTAGAAAAGAGCAGATACATCTAATTTAATAGAGCTTATTTAAGATGCACGCTGATTTATCATATCTTATAAGTAGGTAATAAAGAATAGTCCGCTTTAGGCATATGCTTCTACACTCCTATTCAGTCCAACTCACAGTCTAATAAGAGGTATTTTTAAGAGAGAAGAGCCGGACTGGATCACTATAAAGCCAGGTATGCAAGAGAAATAGAGTCTATACCTCTAGACGCTTAAGGGCTATAGCTCTAGTGTTAGTTCCGTAGCCTTCTCGCTTGACTTGACCCGGCTAGCGTTAGGGTTAGGGGATAGAACAGTTAAGATCTGGGATGCGAGTAGCAGTAACTGCCTCTAGACGCTTAAGGGCTATAGTGCTGATATCTAGTCCGTAGCCTTCTCGCCCAACTTAACCCGGCTGGCGTTAGGGTTAGGGGATAGAACGGTTAAGATCTGGGATGCGAGCAGCAGTAACTACCTCTAGATGCTTAAGGGCTATAGCGATAATATTAGTTCCGTAGCCTTCTCGCCTGACTTAACCCAGCTGGCGTCGGGGTTAGGGGATAACACGGTTAAGATCTGGGATGCGAGCAGCGGCGACTACCTCTAGATACTTAAGGGCTATAGCTCTAGTATTAATTCCATAGCCTTCTTGCCCAACTTAACCCGGCTGGCGTTGGGGTTAGGGGATAATACGGTTAAGATCTGGGATGCGAGCAGCAGCGACTACCTCTAGATACTTGAGGGTTATAGCTCTAGTATTAATTCTGTAGCCTTCTCGCCCGATTTGACCCAGCTAGTGTTAGGGTTAGGTAGCGGTACAGTTAAGTAAGGTCTAGGATTGAGTGCAGACAGGATTTGGATAACGTATAATTCTAAAAACCTATTATAACTACTATCGGAATATCGACTATCACCTTCTACAGTATCTAAAAATATGATTGGTATTGGTACTGGTTATAGGAGGGTATAGATATATAAGCTTAATATATTTTGAGGCATTAAAACATTTATATTATTATTTACTATCATATATTTATTATTCTCTCTATTTTATAGAGGGCCGGGGATTAGCAAGTATATATAGCTTGCGAATTTGCTACATCGAAACTTCGAGTATATACTAGATTAAGTAACCTAATATCCATGTACTTAATAACGTGTTAAATATTTACTACTTAAATTAGATTAGAGGCATGCGAACGCCTCGATAACGCTAGTAGGGAGGATGGCCGAACCGATCTAGGGCTAACCTTATAGATGTTTCGAAGGCGAGAAAAAACTTCTAAATTGTTAATAAGGAGGATATTTATCTTAGATATTCTTTTACTCGAACCGCGGACACTTGCTTAGCTAGTTCCTACTATAAGGCGGTCCGCCCGGACCACCGAACCTTATACCGAAGCCCCGATGGCGATGTTAGATTCTAACTACAACCCATCGATACTACCCCCTACGCTAGTAAAACGTACTAGGAGGCGGATAATAAAGGTACCTAATATACTGCAGCAGCCCCTAACAATAAGGGTAATAGTAAGCCGATCTATACAGGCTAAGCGTAGAGCTATAGTACTACTATCACTGCAGAATAAGGAACCTAATAGTATATAGCAACATCTAGAGTAATATAAACTACTACTACCTTATACTAGATGTATATCGACCTCTTCTCGACAAGCTCTTAATAGCGGTAGTACCGGGATAGGGGAGCTAGCTGAACTTATTGTAAGCCTGAAACAGATAATAGTATAATAAAATAATATTATTGTAAACTAGAATAAGATTATTAAAAATATTTAAAGCGACCGCGTAATATTCTAAGTAGAATAATAGAATCTTAAAGACTAGATTATAGGGCTATATAAAACTATATACTCTCTTTAAATACAGCTTAATACCCGTTTAACTAAAGCGCTGTTAAGATATATATAGGCTGTAGTCGTAGCTAGCAGATAGTAGATAGGATTAGATATAAGGCCTTTAAGGTCGACGAATAGAGGAAGGGTTAATAAGGAGAATAAACGACAGCTAGTAATTAATGTTAGCTAGATAAGAGACGATATAACGGAGAAGATAGTAATTATAGAGGCGGCTAAGCAGGCGATCTAGTAAAGTATAAATAGTGTTAAAAGTCTCGAAGGAATAATAGTAAAAGACTTCTATATATAGTAAGTAAATAATAATATAAGCGTAATTAAGTTCTTAATTAATAAGAATAAGGAGGTAGTAGTCTGGCAGGTAATAGTAGACTAGCTTAAACTAACCCTACCGGGTATAAGGCTAGTAGGACCTAAATAGTATCTAGTAAAAGTAGACTAGATTAAGGTAGCTTTAACTATAGATATAGAGAGTAGTAAAGTAAGTAGGTTAGTAATAGAATAATTCGGTATAGAAAATAGAGTAGAGGTATATATAATACGATAGCTAGGGTAACTAAGGTCTAGAGGATAGTATATATCAGCAGTAGTTAAGGTAGTAATAAAGGAGAAGGCTAAGAAGCTGCTAAAGTTAGATAGTATAATATTTAAAGGAGGGGGTATTATAGTATTATAATTTAAGAAGTGACGTATACTAGTAGCCTACTATAAGTATAGAAGGTTTAGATATAGAGTAAGAAACTATATATAATAAGAGGCATGCGATATATATAGGTAAGAAGAGTACTTATATTATAAGACGGTTAACCTATAATATATTAACTGCTAAGGCCCGCATTAAGTATTATACTAAAAATGCCTAGAATTTAGGAAAGAGATAGACAGAATTCTTATATATTAACGCTATAAATAGAGAACTCTAGATCCTTTAGATAAATATAAAAAGAACTAGAGAAGCGCAGCACGCACTTTATAATAATATAATACTAGTTAACTTTTACTTTATTCTAGAGTAGGAACCTGAATACTTTCTAGAAGAGGGAAAAGTAGTACTATATAGCACGAATCTACGCTGGATAATATATATATTATATAGTAGATAAGAAGAATAGTATCTAGTCTAAACGTGTATCTAAGCATCGAAAAATATTAAGGCTATATAGTTATATATAGACTTAGCAGATATTACAGCTATATAAGTATATATAAGTAGAAGAAAACTAATAATAGTATTAGTATATATTCTAGATATATCTTTATTAATAAGAACTAGAGAGGAGAATCTAAAGGAACTTAGCAGCAGGTTACAGGCAATTGATAGGCTGGTATAGTAGGAGTAACTATACGACCCGTATACGGAGGTAGTAGTTACTAGTAACTTCAACCGATATAACCTACTATAGGGAGGAAGTTATATCGATAGTATAGTAAGCTAAGAGGATAGTACGCTAATTATTAACTTTATAGCAGAGCTATTATTATAGAGCCTTCTACTAGTAGGACTAACTATATTTATTAGCGATACGGGACGCTCGTCGACTATTAACCTAATACTTATAACAGCTAGATTAGTAGAGGACCTAGTTAAGTACTTAATCTAGGAATATAAATATAGGTTAAACTATAGGGCTATATAAACGCGCTTCTATATAGATATAGATAAGAAAGAAGGCTAGGAGAAGCTGCTATTTAAGAACGTGCTATAGGACAAGATTTAATAGATGGTTAAGTAAGAGAAGACAGCAAGCTTTCTAGTAGAAGATATTAAGGAGATAGCTAGCCAGCTTATATAGTAGACGACTAAGGCGGTAGAAATATACTATCTAAGGGCGAGACCGTCGCGGTTTATAAAGTAATAGTAGAGTAAGAACCTTACGGCGCTGAGAAAGTTATATATATACTAGAGAAATAGAGTATATATAATGCGGTAGTAAAGAAGAGAGGATATAAAACTGCATAATACAGCAACGAGAGTAAAAAGACTCTTCTATAAGATAATCTAACAGTACTGTAAGTAATACTAAAAAGTATTCCTCAATAATAATAATAATATATAGAAGGTAGCTAAATATCTAGACTCTCAGGCAAGTAGCTTATTTGCTAGAATACTACCAATCTAAAAGACTAGCTAAGAGGGAGGAATTACTATAGAGGATGAAGAGATAGGATAAGAGCTACTCTATATATTCTTCCCTAGTCCACCGCTATACGAGTATAAGGAGACGCTAATAACATATAATTAACTCTACTACGAGCCGATAGCTAAGTATAAAGTAAAAGTAGCTGTCTTTAGAGTAAACCCAGATAAGGCGCTAGAAAGAGACGGCCTACTAGTAAGAGTATAGAGAGAGCTGTAGCCAGTCCTAAGTAATAAGATTATACAGCTATTCGCGAGATCTCTCGAACTAGGAAAGGTATTAAAAGAGTAGAAGGTTGTAAAGATTATACTACTGTAGAAGCTAAACAGAAAAGACTATATAATAGCTAACAACTACCGCCTAATCTTACTACTATTAATGCTAGGCAAGGCGCTCGAGTTGCTGGTAGCTAAGAGGATAGTATACCTAGTAGAGGAGTACAGTCTTTTACCTAAGATATACTTTAGCATGCGGAAGTAGAGGGTAACAATATATACGCTATTATACCTTTATAAGAATGTATTTAAGGCTTAGCGCGGAAAAAAGATGCTATTACTAGTTTTGTTTAATATTAAGGGAGTATATAATAATATAGCTATCGAGCTAGAGATTAGAAGATTACGGCAGCAACAGATCCCGGAGAAGATTATATAGTAGGTATAGGACTTCTATATAGAATAATAAGCATATATTCTTATTAATAGTAGGATAATAGAAGTACAGAGTCTTCTATAGGTAGGTCTTCCGTAAGAAGTTGAAAATATAATTCTTTAAGTATATCGATTAGCCTATAAACTTTTAGGGACTTATATATATATATATTATTCCAGCCTCTATAGGTAGATAAGCTATAGACTCTATTGTAGCGTATATATCTGGTAGGTATATACGCTACCTTATCACGTGCTATTTAGAAACAACTCTCCTACTAATAGTAAATAGCGAGTTTAGTACAAGAGCTCTTATCTATCCTAAGTTCGTTTACTAGATTCTTATAAACGTCCCTTAGGAGCAGTTTTATAAGGAGATCTGCTAAATTATCTTTAGTACTAACCCTTCGAGTATTAATTCTCCTACTAAGCGTTATTTCTCGCAGGAAATAATATTTTAATTTAATATACTTTATACGGTTATATAACTTAGAATTATAAGTCAGCTTGAGTGTAGTATTATTATCAATTAAAAGTAGGGTTGATGTAGCTTCTAGAACTTTAATATAAAGGTTGTTAATTATATTTTAGATCTAGATAATCTCTTAAATAGCCTTATATCCAGCTATATATTCGGCTTCGCAGGTTAATATTATTATAGTCCTTTACCTTTAAGATAACTACGATACAGGACTTCCTACTAGTTTAACTACGTAGCCTATTATAGATCTTTAGGTGTTTAGATACCCAGCCTAGTCTATATTAATATAAGCATACAGTTCTCTATCTAGATAGTCCTTTTTAAAATAAAGCCTAAGATTAGGCGTGTATTTTAGGTAAGTATAGATATTATTAACTGCTTTTATATATTCTTCTATCGGATTCGTATAAAATCTAGAAACAACTTCTACTACTTTAGTAATATCTAGACAGGTAACTACTATTATATAATTAAGAGCTCTAACCTTAGATTAATATCGTTACTAAAATTTAAGAGGCCAGGGGTAACTATTATTCTTAGCTAATTTTAGGTTTGTTTTTATAGGCGTCTTTTATAAATAGATACCCTTTAGTCTATATTATTCGAGAATCTATTAGATATATAATTCTTAATATAGATAGACGTCGCTGTTTAGTTTTTGATATATATATATCCCCAAGTAATAGGCGTAAAGACTAAGATCCGTTATATTAAAATATAAAGCTAATTATTCCTTTATAGCTATAATTCGACCCTTATTTATGCTAAAGATAGTAATATTATCGATATAGACTTCTATAATAAGGTTCTTATTATCTTAAATAAACACGGATGGATTAAAGTTTAAGACTCTCCAACCATTTTCTTTAAGGAAAGCCCTAAGTTTAAAGTACTACTATTTTAGTATTTACTTTAGTCTATATAAGGATTTGCGTAATTTAAGGATACGATTACTTACTTTAAAATAACCTTCTAGTAGTTTAACGAAGATTTTATGTTTAAGATTACTATTAAGAAATGCTATCTTAATATCTATTTAATAGCACTTTCAGCTATATTAAGCTTAAAGTATAAAGAGTATCTGGTAAGATACTAACTTAATAACAGAGGCGTATATTTTATCAAAATTAAGGCTATATATCTATAAGAAGCCTTATATAATAAATCTTATCTTATACTAAATAACTTTTCTATCTAAGCTAAATTTCCGCTTAAAGACCTACTAACCGGTAAGTACTTTGCAGTTTGTTGGTCGATCTATAACTTCCTATATCTTATTTTCTAGTAAGCTGTTATACTTATCTTATATAGCTTACTCCTACTAATTCTATTTAGTAGAGGCTAAGGTAGTCTTCCTATTATATAGTTCAGGACTAAGTAAGTTAGCTAAAACTAATATTATATAGATAGTTGGCCTGCTAGCTTCCTCTATAGTAATCTTCCCCTTATTAGCTATTTCCTGAAGAGAGATAGATAACAAAAACATAGAGGTTGTTAAGCTATTACTCCTATTAATTTCCCATTTACTTTCTATAGCTTAAAGTTCTTATTAAGAATAAGCAGGAGCTTATTAAAAGTTATAGACTTGTCTATTAAGATATAAAGGCGATAGAGAATAATTTCCTTTCTTAAGGTAGGGTGTAATAGCGAGATTAGCTTATAGCTCTAATAGTACAGGGTTGATAAGTATTTTACTATCCTTAATTTCGAGATCTTCGTTAAGAGAGTTATCTAGCATTTCCCAATCTTCGTTGTCTTCCTCTATCGTCGTATCTACCTCTATTATTAGTAGTAGTAATCTTAGATGTTAAGGTAGAGGGCCCCACAGAATACTACGAAAGAAAAAACGTTTATATCCTCTATTATTATTATTAAACTAGAGATATATCGTACCTTCCTTCTTTCTAGAAAATTCCTACCTTTTAATATATATATTATATAGGAACTTATTATCCAGATAAAAGATAGTATTAATATTTTAGCCCAGTTCGGCGCAGCGGGTATAGTATTTATACTAAATACTAAGATTAAGAATTCTATACTATATTAATTTAGAGTGAAGATTTTACTATATTAGGTAATATACTATAGTATTTAGATTAACACGGAAACTATAGAATATTCTTCCAGACGTTTAATAGTATAGGTAGAGTATTAATTAACATCTTCTAGTACTTCCCTATCTTCAGCTCCTCTAACAGGTAATATACTCCGGATCATTTAGAGGGGCTAGTATAGAGTACCTGAATCTCCCTTTTTAGTAGGTAATATATCTAGTTTCCGCTGAGCCCCCCTTATACTATCTCTTCGTCTTTCTATACTACTTATATTTATCTTTTAAGTCCTATCTACCCTATAGGATATTTCTACTAAAAGAGTATTTATACCTTCTAATCGAGTAGTTCCTGTAAATATTAGGTTCCTCTATAAGGTAGTACTAGTAGTACTCCTTAGTATATACATAGTATTTCTTCTCCGGTAGAAGATAGGTATCTAACTATTTTAGTATCTTATTATCCTCAGGCGCGAAAGAGCAAACTCGGCTTACTAACTAGTACTTATTACATCTAGAGTAGGGATTAGATTATCTGCAGATAGTTCTTACTTATTAATATTAGTCGCATTTATCTTATAGTAGTTATCTCTTCTACCTATCATTATCTAGTATAAAGGAGTAGATAAGGCCGTATATATTATAGTAATTATATCTTAAGGTAGGATTAGTTTATTTATAAATATAACTATTCTTATAATAGTATTCGCACTTATCTTATAGCAGTTAACCTTAGAGGTATCTTTTCCTTTTCCTTATTAGTATAATATCTCATAGCTTTGAGTTACGGGTTGATGATATAGAGTCACCTAACCTAGGGTTGAAATAGCCGAATCGCACCCTATAGGGATGGCAGCAATTCGTCTCTCTTTCATCAGCCATCTCTTTTCTAAGAGAACTGAATATACGAACATTTTAGCCCTGCTACTCTATCTATTATTGCTACGCTGTAATCTATTATACTAGCCTATTACATTCGAATCGCTTAAACTCTTTAGAGTAGTCTAGTAGCAATTTCCGATACTATAAATACGTCTCCTACCTCTCTTAGCTTAATAGCCGGCTCAGCCGGGCGTGCAAGGACCCTAACGTCCAGTAATAGGCGAGACGCTGACCTTAGAGCCAGCGAGGGACTTATTTAGCTGGAAGAGTAGACTAGAGTAAATGTTCGTCGAACATCTAAAGAATTGTAGAGTTATAGTACTATCCGGTACTCTCCGGCCTAGAGTAGTATAGAATAGAACGTGGATGCCGAAGACTTAGAAAGACTGTAATAATGGATATAAGGCGAACGAAATTAGAAGGATCTTAAACAGCTACGGGAGATAAAGCAACGATATAAAGTAGGTAATATCTTTACGATCGATTTAGCTATTATTATACTAGAGGGAGTGCAACTACCGCGAACTACCTCTACCTGAGCTAACCTTCCTCGCCCTAAACCTCCTTATACCTATAAGAAAAAGGATCGTGTAGACTATAACCGATAGGTCTAAGACTATAAAAAGTACTTTATCTAGTCGCTGGTAGACTTTTAAACAGAAAGGTAGAAAGTTACTTTTACCTCTAGGTATATCTTAGAGTCTTTAAAGACTTTGTAGGAGATATATAAAACTATAGAGCGCAGAAAGAGTGCGTACTAAATCCTTATATAGGATATCCTAAAAGTAAAGATACTAAGCGCGTTGGGAACTCTATCAGAATGAAGGTAAGAAGCTTTTGATACCTTAAAAAGGTGTAGATAAAGGATAGGCCAGTCTCTAACTAACTTATTAAACTATATAAGACCTCTATAAAAAGAAGTCGGAGAGATAAATAAAGACCGTATAGTAAATAAGTTCATCTCAGCCTTATCTAAGCCGATAAGGAGAGATTTAGATCTCCTCCTAAGACTGCAGCTTCAGACGCTGCTAGAAGTGGAAAAATATGTGAATATAGTCTTTAAGCGTTGCTAAAAGCTTTATAAGAGGTAAGAGGGGTGCAATATAGGCAATTGTAAGAGGCGAGGGTCTGATGCTTTAGGGGAGAGCAATAGTACTCCGAAGAAGGCTAGAAAGGGCTAGAAACCCCCGAAGAGGTCTGGGAAAGGTAATACCCGCCTAGAGCAGCCTCCTATTATATGTTAGATATATAGAGAGGAGGGCTATAAGTCTCCTAACTATCCCTAGAAGAAAGAGAAGTCTAAAGGAGCTCCCGAATAGAAGTTAGGAAAAGGTAAGAGTTAGAAGAACTAAGCTCCTCTCTCCTAGCCCATATCGAACTCTTTAGGGAGAGTAAGAAGCTAGGGAAATTATATAAATTACTTTTTTAAACTCCTGCAAAGTTGCTTATAATTAAGATAGTAGTAGAGGGTTCAGCTGAAAATAATTGTTTAATTAATCCGGGTGTACAACTAAATCTCCTTAATACTATACTTATAAAGTAGTATAGCCTAAAGATTAATCTACTACTAAAGTTAATAGTAGAAGCCGCGAACGGCTCTAAGATCCTAATATATAGGACTACTATCGCGAAGGTCGCTGTTAGGGACTCGCGTGGTAAGGTTTAAGTCTATAAGGTACCGTTTATAATATTAGACCTTAAAGAGTACAAGGTTTACTTTAGAATACCCTAGATACAGGATTATAATCCGAAATTAAACTTTCTTAGTAGAAGGATACTCTTTAGGGGGGTAAAGGCTATAGACTTGCCTCGGTTCTGTAAGGTAGTACTAGAGGACGTAGAAGAGTTCGCGGAGACTATTGCAGGTAGTAAAATAGACGTCTATACGTGCCTAGTTAATTTAGTAGCTATAGCGGATGAAATTAGCGCTAAAACGGGCCAATTGCGGCTAGAGTATGCCGATTTTAAGGATATATTTAATAAAAAGCAATCCTCGGTGCTCGTAGAGTATAGACTTTAAGATTTAGCTATAAACCTGCTGGAAGAAACTAGTCCTCTATATCAACTGCTATATAATTTATCTTCGGTTAAGCTTCAGTATCTCTAGAAGTATCTAGATAAGTACTTGCAACGTGGATGGATTAGAAGATCCTGATCGCCTGCTGGCGCACTAATCCTCTTTATAAAGAAGAAGGATAGTAGTTTAAAACTCTATGTAGATTATAGAGGCCTGAATAAGATTACTATACGTGATTAGCACCCTCTTTCCCTAATTTTAGAGTCGCTAGAGCGTCTAGCGTAAGCTAAGTACTATACCAAGCTTGATATTAGAGAAGTTTACTATAGAATTAGGATAAAGAAAGGAGATGAATAGAAGACCGCGTTTTATACTAGATACGGTTCTTTCGAGTATACTATTATACCGTTTAGCCTAACAAATATACTAGCCCAATTTTAAGCGTATATTAACCAGACGCTTACTAGCCTTATTAATATAATATATATCGTATACTTAGACAATATCTTAATCTTCTCTGATATAGAAGAGAAACATATTAAGCATGTTAAAGAAGTGCTTTAGAGACTACGTAAGGCTAAGCTCTTTATAAAACTTAGCAAGTACGACTTCTATACTAGAGAAACAGACTATCTAGGGTTTATTATTTGCCCTAAGGGGATTAAATTTAACTACTCCCGGTTGAAAACTATCTAGGATTAGCCAGTCCCGCAGACTATACAAGATATAAGAATCTTTATTAGATTTATAAACTACTACTATAGGTTTATTACGGGATTCTTAAGGATTATCTTACCTTTGACAAGATTAACCTAAAAGGGGCTAAAGGCCGCTAAAGGAGGCTATACCCAGAGAAGAGAAGAAAGTTAAAAGCTAGATATTAGTTAGAAAGGACTAGAGGCCTTCTAATAGTTAAAGGAAGCTTTTTTAAGCGTTCCTATCCTAGCTTATTATAAGCTAACTCGGCCTATAAGGGTTAAGGTTAATACTTCTAGGGGCGCTATTTTAGGAATTCTTAGCCAGCTTGTAGAAGAGTAAGTAGGTAAGATAATATAATAACCTATCGATTTCTTTTTAAGAAAGTTTAACGCGATAGAGTATAACTATAATATATATAACTAGGAACTACTCGCAATAGTAGAAAGCTTAGAGTACTAGCGTTAGTACCTGCAAGGAGTTACGTTCGACCTTTATATAGACTATAATAACCTCCGTTAGTTTATAGAAACGAAAACTTTAGTCTATTAATACATACGATTATATCTTAAGCTTACTAAGTACAATTATAACCTCATCTACCAACCTAGTAAACTCAACTCAGCCGACGGACTATTACGTTAACTAGACTATATAAAGGAAGCGCAGGCACCTTTAAAAAAGTCTAATATAAGATATATTAAACCTATACGCGCTAAGATCAGTCTAAGAAGAGTAGAAAGGACCGATTTAGACCAGAATAACGGTACTAAGATCCTTAGAGTCTTAGCAGTAGTAACCCGCGCACAGACTACTTAGAAAGATTTTTCTCCCACCTAGGAAGCGGAAGAAACCTCTTCCTTAGACTAAGAACACTACAACGGCCCGGAGTGGGCTAAAGAAGGTAATAAAGGGAAGATAGAGCTGACAACGCTCTAAGAGAGGTAAAACGCCCTCAACCAGGCATATAACCACCCTATGGCAGGTTATAGAGGATGGATAAAAATATATAAGAGAGTGTCGCGTTAATTTTAGTAGAAAGGTATAAGAGATAATATTAAGGCCTACTATCGGGATTATTTAAGGTACAGAAGAGCAAAAGCTCCTAGGTATAAGCCTTATAGCCTATTACAACTATTACCTGTACTAAGTAGACTATAGAAGTAAGTTACGTTCGATTTCATCACAGAACTCCCTCTAAGTCTATTTCTTAGTTAAGTATACGACTTAATTATGGTTGTTGTCGACCGGTTAACCAAAATAGCCTATTATATCCCTACTATCTCTACCTGGACTATAGAAGACCTAATATAGGTCTGGATGCGCGATATTGTCCGACTATATAATATCCTAGAGTTAGTAATATCCGACTATAGTATTCTAATAAAGTTAAAATCTTGGGAGACCTTTTACTATTATTTAGCGTCTTAGCAAGGTCTTAGTTCAGCCTATTACCTAGAAACCGACGGGCTAATAGAAAGATAAAACCAGACGCTCGAGTAGTATTTACATTATTTCTACTGCTTAGAGTAAGATAATTAAGCAGTTTAGCTATCCGTAGTAGAGTTTATGTACAATAATAGTACTTATATAACTACTACTATCTTACCTTTTCGCGCTTACTATAGTATAGATCCCCGAGAACCTAATTAGCCAGGCAAGCTTTTAGGAGAGGGAGAAGCTCCTTTAGCAAGAGGTGTAGCAGCTAAAGTACTAGTATTATAAAGTAAATATAAAGTAAAAATTAGTACTGTAGTAGCTTATTAAAAGAAATACGCAGATAAGAAGAGAATATACTTATCTCTAATAATAGGAGATAAGGTGCTGGTATTAAATTAACACATTAAGTTAACCCGTCCTAAAAAGAAATTAGATTAGAAGTATCTTAGATCTAATATAGTAACAAAGGTTATAATACCTATAACTTACTAGATTAACCTTCTAGAGTTAGGTAGTATCCATCTAGTGTTTTATATATCTTTACTAGAGTTATATAACCTAAAAGGGCCTATTTAGAGTCTAGATAGCCTAATATAAGATACTTTACACTAATTTAGGGATGATATATATAAAATTAATCGCATTATTAAATAAAAGTAAAACTCTATTAGAGTATAAGAATACTTAGTTAAATAGAAGAACTACCCAGACTCTGAGAATAGTTGGAAGTTAGGAGCAAATATTAATACTAACGCTCTATAAGTATTCTAGAAAAAGAAGGGTATTAAACTAAAGAGATTAAGTAAACCTATTAAAGACCGTAGACGCTCTTCAAAAAAGAAGAAGGATAGCTAAATTATTCTAAAGTATAACCTTTATATAAACTTTCTAGTTAATATAGCTACCTTTACCTAGTTTTCCTTAAATTAAGGTTTTTTATAGGTGTTTAATAGCGCTATTACTAGACTAAAGTTATATAAATAAGGTTTAAGAATAAGTACCTATAAAGTTGGTCTTATATATCGATATAGGTTCTTCAGTAATTATAAGAAGCGGTAATTCCCGCTGTTAATACTAGAAGAACTATATTATAGTACGTTATAGACCAGAATAGTATATAGGAGACGGAAATATTATATTATTCTAAATATAGCGCTAACCTAAGCCACAAGATGCTTGACTAGGGTATTATATCTATAGAAACGCCGGAGAACCCGTTAATATCCGAAAAAACTACTATCTACTAATAATTATACCTTACTACGACCTTTTCCCCTACTATAACTTAGTTAAGCCTTTTTAACAGGGCGAATAGGCTAAAAGCGTTAGTATAGAACAATATAGTATAATATAGTCTGGATTAACTTATAAAGGACTTTGTTTCCTTTACTTCGGCATATTTATTATCATCTATATTAAGAAGATTCTTCTCGGCCTTGCGCTTACGCGCCATGCTAATCTTAGTATAGTCCCAGCTAGTAAGTTTAATTCTAGACGAGGTCTTTCTATCCTTACTATTATAGGCGAATAGGAAGTTAGAATCTTTCTTGCTAAGCCTAGATATTACTATTAGTGCTAGAATGTATAAAAAAGGGCTAGAACGTATATCTAAGTCTACTCAACTACCGTTTAAGTAGTATCTTAGACCCTTTAGGCTAGTTAGATCTTGTTGCTGCCAACGCGGGCGGTAATAAAGGCTTTAATAGCTTAATTAACCTTTACGATGTGCTCTAGCGTAGATAGATCCAGCTATAGATACGTTAGCTGTAAGAAGGTTAGAGTATACTATATTAGCCCAGAACATACTTTAAAACAATTCTTATTATTCTTTTTAAGGTAGTAGAGATAGATATTATATTAAATGCCTTCGTGGAGATATTCTGCTATAAGTAGGTCTGAAGAAGCGAATTTACAGTTACTATCTACTTCGTATAGCTTACCGCGAGCTAGACACCTTAGATAGTAGAAATAGCAGATAGTATAAGACTCTTTACCCTTAGCCTCCTTAATACAGCGCTTCCAGACTGGAGTAAGTACTATATTACGCGCTATAGACCTATTAGGCGTAAATTAGCTGTTTATAGATTAGAAAGGCGCTGAGGAGGGCGTGAGAGGGGTGTATACGGAGGAGCGTAGCGAGAATAGAAAAATGGGCGGCGGGCGGCGCGGGTAGTAAGTATACGTGTCTACTAGCCCTTGTTAGCTACGAAGTGCTCTATTATATCCTATATAGAGCTATAACAACTATACTAAATGCGCAGCTGAAGACTGAGGGAATTATACTTACTAAAGCGGTTGAGGAAGTATAAGGATTAAAGAAGTAGAATAGGCGGGGGGAGTAGCGTTTTTATAATCAGCGTTTACTCTACTAGCGCCGTTTACTTATACCGCTCTAGGTAGTAAGTAGTAAAGATTCCCTGAGGGTCGACGTTACTAGGTAAAGATGAAAGTAGTAGTAATAATATACTACTTAACCTAGAAGGAACTTGAGATTACATAACAGCACCCATCTTAGAGTGGCTCTACTGGTCCATTCTGGCGATATTTGTCCTCTATAAGCTGTCGCGACGACAGCTTTCTAAGAAGAGAGATAATATAATATTTTATAGCTTTAAGTTACGGGTTAATAATATAGAGTCACCTGACCTAGGGTTAAAATAGCCGAATCACACCCTACAGGGATAGTAGCAATTTATCTCTCTTTCATCAGCTATCTCTTTTCTAAGAGAACTAAATATATGAACATTTTAGCCCTGCTACTCTATCTATTATTGCTACGCTGTAATCTATTATACTAGCCTATTATAATTAGCGGTAATACGCTTAGTTTTATATATCGTATATAGATGCTACTATTTAATAGGCGTATACCTTGCCTAGTAAGTATATTTACTTGTAGTATAATTCTATTTCAGGAGTTGTAAACGGTATAAGCATCGTCTTATATATTATAGTTAATACCAGCTTCTGAAAACGCTTTATATATAGAGCCTATTTCGTATACTTCTTCTTAGTTATTATCTAGTTTAATATCTAAGGGGGTACTTAAAGACTAGCTTTAGGTCTTAGATAGATTATCTAAATATAGATATATCTAGTTATTACTATCCTCTTTAAAGTAATATATAGTATTATAATTAATCTATATAAAGTAGGGAGAGGTTTTAGAAGTATTTTAGGTTAAGTAGTAAGGGACTTATAGACTAGTTTATATAGAGTTGTATAAACTTCCTAGGCTACTTATATATAGTTAAGAGGGTGTTTCTAGGGTTAACTTATTATTTAAAGTATTGTTATCTAAGGTTATTTTAATAATTAAAATTCGATTAAAAAGGGTTTTACTATTATAGTTATTAGTCTAGTCTTACTTATTATCGATATATAGTACAGTAATATATATAACGCGTTTCTTATCTAGGTGCTAGATTCTTAGTAAGGCTTTAGTTTCGAAACTAATAAAATATCTAATCTATCCTTGTAGTTAAAGAAGGGTTTTTTATCTATACTCTAGTAGATAAGTAATATAGACTTAACTACCGAAAATCCGCTTAATATTAAAGTTTAGTTTAAGTTTATAGAACGCTTCTTATAGCGTTATTTTCCCTTTAAAAGCCTATAATAGTAATCTATTTTTAATCTAGATTATATATAAGAAAGCTTTAATCTACAGTATTTCTAATAGAAAAACGTTTCTTATTACTTCTTCTATACGTATACCAAGTATCTTAGAAATTGTTAATAAGACGCTATTTATTACTTCTTATAGTATTACTAATACTCGTTCTCTATCTATATAAAAACCTCTTTCCGTAATACTATTTATATAGTATATATAGGGTACTGAGTTCTTTAGAGAGATTATATATTACTAGAACTAGTCCTAAAGTTTTCTATAGAGTAGAAACTTATTATTAAGTTGGTATACGCAAATTGTTATATTATTCTATTTTTTAATAGTTCGGTAAAGGTGTTAAAAGACTTCTAGAATCTTATCCTTAGTTGTATATCTTACTAACTAGGTGAAATAAGTTATATTATCCGTTATAGCTAGAATATATACTATATTATTTTATATACTAATTAGATATAGTCTCTATATATCTACGTACATCATTTCCCCTAGATTTATAGCTTATTAAGTTGCTAGATCTCTAGAGATTCTATTTACTACTTTAGTAGTAGTATAGATAGAATAGATAGTACCCAGTTTTGCCTATAATTATTTGTTAGTTAGATTAATACTATTACTTACTTTAAGGAGATCCCTTAAGCTCTAAACGCTAAGGTATCCTATTTATCTATATTATTTCTAGACTAGGTTGTTATAATTAAGTAGAGATATAATAAAAGGTAGCTAAACTTCTAGTAGAAGCTGTTAGTCTGGAGTTCGCGTAGAGTCTTCTTCTACTACTTCTATATCTCTTATACTATTTACTTATAGTAAGATTAGTTCCCTTTAACTCGGTTGGAGGTTATTTAAGTGTTCTGGTAGGTCGATTTATAGGTAAAAGAGTCTATTAATTAGACTAGTATAGCTAATTTTAAAACCTTCAGCAGTTCTAATAGATATTTCTTTAATCCCCTAGACTCCTATAAACTTTACTTTTTCAGCGATCTAAGAGAGTAATAGAATATTATATCTAGCGTCCTAAGTATAGGCTATATTATACAGCTCTAGCTCAACTAGTTTATTACTATTAGTAGTTAGCTGGAGGAGTATAGTTCTAGCTTCTTCGATATATAGACTACTATTATTTGCAGTTCTAACGGTATATATTATTTTCTAGAATTTAGAAAACTATACTTTATTATTTACAATATAGATATTTATACCTAAGTTAATAATCTACTTAGAGCTTTATTCTACTATATTATCCTTAAGTAGTATTATCGTTTGTAGATTAAGACTATCTATAAGTCGTAGCCTTCCTAGATATAGAGAGTTACCTAGATTATTATATTCTGGAATATTAGTTTTGTCCCTTATAAAGGAATATTTGTCTAGGTTTATTATCTTATTGCTTAATTTAGCATTTGCATATATTACTTCCCATTTATTATAGTAGAGTATAGTAGTAGCTACAATTCTGCCGGGGTGCTTAGAACTATATTATAACTAAGGTTTAGGGTAATCTTTAAATCCCGTATTTTAGGTAGTATTAACCTATCTTTTAAACTGTTTTAAGGCTTCCTTATATTTATTAAATTTGTTCTCCCTGAGTTTAAGGTATACGATCCAGCATTCTAATTCATTATAGGTGCTCTACTTATTATATCCTTTATAGAGTTATTGGTCTTTTCTTTCTCTTCCCTTATTCTTTACTACACTCTCTTTATTGTCCTTTTCTAACACCAGTTGTACCTCTACTCCTAAAAGATATCTATAGAGAGTTACCAGGTCGCGTAGAAGGGTAGCTGTTCTAGCTAAGAGGTTCCAGGTATCTAGGAATCTGTTAAAATAGTTCAGTAGGGAGCGTACAACCTTTAATATAAGTTGTTTATTACTAAAAGTGCCCTTAAGGTTAATAATATCTTATTATAGGGTTTTAAGAGTATTAATAAGATTAGATACTAATCTCTTAAACTTAAGTTGTTCGATTTTTCCTAGAGTTATATCTAGAGTGCGAGTGTTATTCATCTTACAGAGTCCCTTAAGCTTCTCTATTACCTGCTATAGGTTCTCTTCATCCTTAATACATCCTCGAAGGGCTGTATTAATAGTAGTAGATAGAAGGCCTTATACATATCGAAGACGTTTCTGCTGTTTTCTGTATTTATCAAGATCGAGCTTATAGAACTAGATAATAAGACTTAGCTGATCGCTTATTTGAGCCTTTATACTGCTACTGGTTAGGTCAGCGTCTTTACTGTTCGATTTCTTAGCTGGTTTAGCTTAAGTCGGAACGCCAGAAAAGGTTAGTCGCGTTAGCTTATTTTGGATAGTCTCTTCTCCGGTAAGAATATTCCAGATATTATTTACCTCAGCGATGAACTTCAGGTCGCGCTTCTATGCAAGGTAATTTTCCTAGCCTTAAAGTACTTCGACCCGTGCTTCAACGGATTTGTTGGTAAGTTTAATGCTAGCTATAGCTGCAAAAGTTTAACTTCTTGAAGACCGTATTCGGACTATCACTAAAAGGGTGCGGTATACACAACCGGGCTCATAACCAGTTGAAAATGTGATTCTTCAAGTGTATCGATTAGCCTATGGGCTTCTAGGGACTTATATACATGTACATTGTTCCAGCCTCCATAGGCAGACAAGCCACAGACTCTATCGTGGCGTATATGCCTAACAGGCATATACGCCACCTCGTCACGTGCTGTTCAGAAACAACTCAAGGATCCGCGCTTGCTCCCATTCTTTTCCTCTTCTTCAACGCAGACCTAGTGCAGAGCGCTCCACGACACGGCAGCTCAATAGCGTTTGTCGACGACTACTCAGCATGGGTTATAGGACGGTCAGCCGAGGAAAATACACGGATTATCCAGGACGAAGTAATTCCGAAATTGGAGAAGTGGGAGCGTACTAGCGGAGCCCAGTTCGAGGCAACTAAGACGAGTTTTATTCACCTCACGCGATATAAAGCGGCAGGCAGGGATAGTACGATACCGCTGCAGTTCAAAGGAAAGGAGATCGTACCGAAAGACAAAGTCAAGCTACTAGGCATGGCGAGGTTCCTCGCTCTACCCTTCATGCTCGAAGGTTTAGATCTCAGATATCTACAGTAACCCATTCTGTCCTCTGCGTGCTTATGAAAGGATCGATTCAAGTTTCTCTACACAAGTTATACGAAAAGCTAAACAGTAAAAGTCTTACACTATTGCGTTGGTCGCTTTTTCTATCTGTCAGGCATCATAGTAATTAAGTACCGTCAATACTAACATTGGCAAAGCGACAATGAAGCTTCCAGCACCGAATGTTACCTCCCAGCTGCCCCAGAAGAGTTTTCCTCCGCTTACTACGGAAAAGAGGATACCTAGAAATACGTAGAGGCATTTTCTAGGACACCACGTAGTCTCAACGTACAAGCCATCTAGTTCTAGATATCTGTTCTGCGGACGGAACTCGTTGATTGGCAAACTGATGTTCCTGGTGGTATTGATATTAGTCGGATCTCATAGCATATGTATCTAAGACTTGCCTATAGTGATGGATGAAGCGATGGTTACTCAAGCCATTGAGTATATTTTGAAAGCTTGCACCGGCAGGATTACGGAAGTAGCAAGAAAGGAAGGACGCGGATTTAATCCAACGTATCTGATCATTGCACCTGTCCCATTCCTGGAAAGGACAGATTGAAACACCAGAAAGTTTAGAAGATATGGTTGGGCAATCACTGTTGCAATGATTGTATTCCCCAGAGCCGTCACGATAGCAGTCACCCGGGAAATCGGTCCAATCGAAGTTTGTTATCAGTTCAATAGTTTCCGCCGCTTCTTTCCGTTGTTCAGAGTAGCTCTTGTAAAGGTTGTCTAGGTCTAAAGGTTCAACGAAGGCTAAGAATCTGTTTGAGGAACGGCAGATCAATCGGAACTATGTTTAATTTCAGTACAGGTAAGCACGCTATGAGACGGTGGGAACATACAGTCACGGGCTTGAGTCTACTGAATTTTCGGAAGGAAAGGCACCTTCGTAAGAGGCCAAGTTCTTCAACATACTTCCTGGCTAGTGAATCGAAGATTTCATGCTCACTTTCAACGTCAGTAACTGGAATGTCCACAGCCCAGGTTGTGAAGCTTTCAGAGTTTTTAGAACCCCATAGCAAGAAGACACAGCTCGCACCGTCTTTCTTCTCAGTTTCCTCCTGGAAGTAAGTGAAGATGGGGTCTTCGGGTAATTTGGACGGCTTTGGTAAAGACGGCTTTAGTAAAACTTTGTGCATAGCCCGTCTTCTCTTCTTGGATTTCTTCAGGCCGTTATGTAGCACAGGTTGAGACCCGGTCGATTCCACTGCGGTTTTTTCTGGGTGTTTAATGCGGGCTTTTTCTGGTCGTAATAGAAGGTTTACTGGCGGTGACGACATAGAGTAAGTTAGGGTTGATAAAGACGATTATAGACAAAGAAATTCTTGTATATATGCAATATTACAAAACACAGCAACTCATACAAATAACGATTAGGCAAAATTGCTCTCTAAGGCTGCTACTGTTGTTCCAGCGCAACGGATCTAGGCAGACGCATTGCCCACCTGTGGCGGAGTAAGGCTGATTTTGCCATAATCTATAGTCAGTGCATTAATTGATAAACGTAAGTTAGTCATTGTTTCTATTATCTCTATCTTATAGACGTGGCTGGGGTACGTACAGGTATTTGGCCTATCTTTGCTGCATACAAAGCTCGAGAATCGTTGCTACTAAGTAGATCCTAAGCGTTATGTTCACGTTTGCTTGTAGGGTTACATAATCGTAGTCGCTTACGAAAGCTGTAAGCATGCGCCACAACTGTGTTTAACACCTGTTATGGGGATAGTGTCAAGTTTGTTACAGCCGAACAGATATATCTGAGCACGCTACTGCAGGCTAGCTGCATGCCAAGTGCTACTAACAGCACACGTCGGAGAAGCCGTGATTGGCTTGCTGATCCTGGGTCGGTCTTAGTCAGCGTATTACTCGCATCAGCGTGAGGTCTCGAATGTACCTTTTTTGGAATCTGTGATTGCGACTGAACCCAAGTTTAGTGGCATTCCATGTCTCGATCTCTTCAGGCAGCCTTCTGCCTTCTCGAGGTGGAGCGAAAGTTTCTACCGCTTGCGGTGCAGGATCTGATCACACAGCACGGTAACCCTCCTTTCCGCAGTATACGAGCCCTCGGCCGGCAGACCATCCATAACGTGTATTACGACCGATCGAGTCTTCTCTCCTCAGCAGGCGTCTGGGTTAGACTTCGGAATGGGCTATGGGAGGCAAAGGTAAAAAGAGGAGGCAATTATAACAACTCGAGATTCGAGGAATTCTCTGATCCTCAGGCAATCTCACAAAAGATCGCAGGGATCATAGGAGTCCCGCGAACACAACAAGAACGATTCGGCCTTAAGCCAGTTACATCTCTTTCCACAATCCGGAGATCTTGGGTGGCCGATGACGAGTTCAAGATTGTGGTAGACACTACGGATTTTGGTCACACCGTTGGTGAGGTAACTTAGAGCTGCAGCGAGAGCAAACTTTCACGGCAACCCGAAGCATGTCTATCGAACAGCAGAAGCAAAGAACAATGCAAGAAATGGACGACAGGATTGCTAGGTTCATGGAACGATATTCCTGGGCGTTTCGTACGGGTGTGCCGAAAGGGAAGCTCACCGCGTACTTTGAACGCGATAGCCCTGTGTCATGACAGGTTCTTCACTACGCCGGCATTGAATCATCATCTCCTAAACAGTATGATATCTGCCAATATAGAAGGCTGCACGCACAACCCATCAATGCAAATATACTTGTATGCCGCAATCACCGCGTTGGGCCTACGAGGCTGCCTTCATTGCAGGTGAATGAATGGTCGAGACCCCGCTTCGTACTACGCCACCGTCCACTTGCGCGTGCACACGTATTCGCCAAAGCCTCATACGAGATGCCTCGATCATTCAGACGATACCTTCCTCACACTTCCTACTGAGATTAATAAATGCAAGATGAGTATCACTATCGACCGACACGACATTGATCCAAACGGAGACACTCTGCTTATCTTGAAGCGTCCCTGTGCAGAGCTTGCGGAATGGCAAGAGCAAAAGCCCGGCGAGTGGAAGATCTTGTCCATCCCAAAACGCGAGGATTCGGACGGGCAAAGCGTATCAGGAAAGAGGAAGAGGGGCAAGAAGGCGAAGAACGGTATCATGCAGTCTTCGGTACAGAGCGAGGAATATCAACAAATCGCGCAGTCGGAAGCAGCTGCTGTCGACGCACAAGGGACTGTCCTTGGTTCGAGTGTGCCCTTGGAGAACTTTAACGCGACATGTCGTTCTCCACACTCTACTGTGGACGAAGTTCACGCAGAGGAGGAAGATGTTGAGCCTGAGATACACTACCGAGTCTCCTCTGGACAGCTGAAGATCACGTCGGTGTTTTTTCAGCACCTGTTCAAGACCGGTTACAAAGAAACTATTCCGGATGAGAGTGATGGGTTGTTCCATATCGAGGCGCTCGACTGGGACGTAGACGCAATGTTGATCGTCCTTAACATCATGCACGCCCGCAATGAACTGGTTGACCGAAAATTAGACCTTTTGACGCTAGTCAAGGTAGCGGTGATAGTAAGTTAGACTATTACGGATTGCACAATGTTGTCTCACGTGACTCCTCTATCTGGTTGAAAAAGCTGAAGAGGGCTCCCCTACCACGCAGCTATGGACCAGACTCGATTATGTGGATCTTCGTGTCGTCGGTCTTCGCAGACCGAGACGTCTTGAAGAGAATGACTGCTCTAGCAGCGCGGCAGAGCCTGGGTCCGTTCCAGACCCTTGGTCTCCCTATTCCGGAGAACGTTGTTGGTAGGAACCAGCGGAAGCGTTCGATGACTCTGCTAATCAGTAGTAGAGTCGATTGATGAACAACGACGAAGTTTCATCGACGAGGCGATTGTCGGGCTTCACGAACTCCTGGCTCGGCTACGTGATAGGGAGGAAGCGGCATGTTCAACGGAATGCAGAGCTATTCTCCTGGGTTCTCTCATACTGTCCATGCACTCCAATCATCTTCTTATGGACCTCTCATCTCGTCCTCAATCTCCATTTGCAGGCCTTAGTGTTGATTCCGTTGATAAGAATCTTCGAGACATAGCCTCGGCTATGCAAAATAATCACTGCCTGAAACGCGGCCGCATTTTCTCCCTGCCCTGCAACCTCGAGAACTTGGTAGATCCCCTTCTGAAGAGCATAGCATCATCAAAGTTTGGGCTTGAATCGAGAGGTGGATGCCTATAGACAGATGAAAAGCTAAGCGATACATAGGAAACGGATCTAATGTTAACTTACAGTCAATCTAATATTTCACATGAGGCAGGGCCATAGGGAGTTGATTTTGGTTCGTTCATTAACTTAAGTCACTGTCTTTATCTATACAAATGAATCTCTCGCTCTTAATAAGCTTATCTTATCCCAAGCTGCTTCATGTGATACCTCGATTCGGCTCCCCAAAGTCAGTCCATGCACTCGTATGTTTGGTGCGTAATAGGTAAGAACATTGAGCAAAGCGACAAGGCGAACACTTCTAATGTGTTATGTTAACGGATAACTTACTGAAGCTTACCATGATTATAAGTGACGTTGTATGGGTCGAAATGTATACCATGTTAGGATCATGTGACGGTGCCATGGACTTGGAACGAATGTCGCTGCAAGTGCATCTTATGATCTAGGTCTACCTCGCAAAGGCCGCACCGGGTGGCTTCTCCCTCCCTGAGATTTGCCAGGTGCTTCCTCTTGAAATGTTTGGTTAGATCTCCTGAAGTGCGGAATGAGTAGATACGGTCCGCTATTGGTAGTTCGCCGTTGGCCAGGCACATGAAACATATCGTCGGCCTGTGATCCTTATACACGGATACCTTGGCTGCCTCCAGCGCCATCTCATCGCGCGATCGGAGGTCATCTTTACACTTAGTATGCGGTGCGCTATACGTTCTCGTCCGCATGGCTCGAGAAGGATGGGTTCCTCCCTCCTCGACCCCACAGTACTGCATGACGGCGCGGATGGTTCTATTACGTCGGCGGATCTCCTCTTCTAGTGTAGTTCCTGGCTGGGCTAGGACGGCGTCAACCAATTCCTGCTGTACTGGGGGCATAGGTAAGGACTCGAGTGCCTCGACTTCATCTTTAGTCTCGATGCCGTCTAGCTGTTGCTCCACGTCACGGACTGGCTGCTCATATTCCCAGCGCTCCTTTTTTTTCTGGAACAGGGTAAACCGCTGGCGCTGCCTCTCCCTGTTGATCTCGTAATTAAGCTCTTTATACTCTGGATGCCTTGTCGCGTTTGGGAGGTTGCGCTTGAGCTGCTCTCGTCGGTCAAGTAGCGAACGGACTTCAGGAAGATCGTTTACGGACGTAGACTCTTCTAGCGTAAGCCGTTGCGGCCTTCGGGAGTCGATGGAACGGCTCATAGTACAGGCTGCCCGCATGATAGCATCTTAAGATTGGATGCCTCTCGTGACGGCCTGCGTGTCTACCGTGACGCGTCGGGAGAGGTAGTGTCTCAAGAAAGTACTTATACTGGCGTGCCCCATCATCAGGTTCTGCATAGCCTCGCTGACATTGCCTGTATATTGTGTGAAATCGCTTATACCGCTAATAATTAGGGCTGAACTCACCATTCTCATTAAAGGCTTTCCCTCCGGCATAACATAGGGAGTACGGACGTGTGACCTGCTTGAAATTTGTGAGTTGCCCTAGCGCCTTTATCGCGGGCAGCAAGGTAGAATATGGGAGAGGTTCATGCTTAGAGATTTCCCAACCACTTGGTGTCCTAATAGCTTTTCTGAATACTGGAATATCGTCGAGATCCCGATTTAGACGCAATGGTAGCTCGTTTCGCTTCGGAGGGATGTAGAGCCGGCTCAGCTCCTCTAGGGTTGTAAGGTTGTATGCCGCGAACGCGCGATCGTAGAAGAGCATTCTAAGAAGAAAGACCTGTGGGCTGAATGCGAGGGACTCGTCGTAGATAATCTCTGGGAGAGGGAAGGTGTTCCTTACCTATACGTTAGCCCGTCTAGCTCGTTTTAGGGTGCGGCTATACTTAGCCTAAGGACTTACATGTCTTTGATCCCGAGGAACTGCTTCGTGAACTCGAAGGTGAACTCGATCAGTATCTGATGAGGCCCCCCCTCTAGATCACGGAACAGCGTCACCTGGATATGCTGATAGCAGAGGCCGAGAATAGACTGTGGCCGATTTGCCGTAAAGCCGCCGAGCTGAAGGTAGAGATGTAACTAGATCCTGTAGCGGCCGTGTCGATGTTTCTTCTTAGTCGTCACTAGGTTCGTTTGGAGCACAAGAGTCTGATCCTCTACGTACATACAAGTCTTATCTCGCCCGATCTTGCTTAGCTTGTACTTCTTGACGAGCTTTCTTAGTACCTAATACGCATTAATTAGCTATGCGATACGTCTCGAGAGTTATGGGGACATATGCACCTTATGCATACTCCGATTTGTCTTCCCTTCTATCTTCTCCCCAGTTGCCCTCTCATATACGAGGCGAAATACCTTCCAGTACGTCCCGAGAGAGCTAGCGAACTTAGTCCCTCGGCGTCTCCTTCCTCCTTTCCCTCGCTGCTGGTTGAGGAGCCAGTCGAAGAAGGTGTATAGGGTGCGGACAGATACACCGTTAAATTTGCGGAGAGATTCGCCGGCGAACCCACGGGCCTCATCATTTCCAATGTAGGTCCAGCATCTATAAGAAGAACAAGGGTCAGATGCGTTACAGGAGGGGCAGCGCTTAGTGACTCACTGATTCCACTGCTGCTCCATCCGATCTAGCAGACGAGTGGTGCCGTCTCCATAGTCCTCTTTCACGTACTCTTCCTTGTGAAACGATTCTAGCTGTTGAAGATAGTATTCACGAGGGTAATTCCCATCATCAAGAAGCCATGCCGTCTCATCTGCGGACTCGTCTTGCTTGCCAATGTGGTTCGTATCGTCGATATCCGTGAGGTCGGTATCTGACTCGTCTAACTCCAACTCAGCACTCTCAACACCAGAATCTGCATATTCGCTTTCCTCGGAGGAGTCGTAGACTGGTTCGCGTCACCGCATCGTCGCGTAGGCTAGAGAGTTCGCTTTAGGGGAGTGGACGCCGGCTGCTGGTTGTGAAAGGGATAGTAAGCGACTAGGTGAAGATTCGAAAGGGGAATAATGAGAGAAGAAGAGGCGATGAGAAGAGCGATGATTGTCTGCACTGCTAAAGGGAAGGGCAGCGCTTAAGTATTCGGGCGGCCTCACATAAGGATAACATGCTGCTGATGTCAAGAATAGCGACTGATGGTGGAAGCCCTGGGCGCTTGCATGGGGGCTTGTCTACCCTATACTCGCTGGTCTGCAAATCCCAGGTACCGCGCTAGCTGTTCTAGGTACTCCGAAGGCTCGTGCACTCCAGCCCTCGGCCGGAGGACTAGGGGGGTTTTGTGGCAAGTCGGCAGCAGAAAACGGCGTCACAAACTCCCAAAAACAGCAGCCTAATCGCCGTTGGATTGTTTAAGATAGTATTTATTTTTAGAGATAATAGGTTTTATTATTAAATAGTATACTAATACTAACGTACCTTACAAGCGAGCGGCCCATACAAGCGAGCGGTCCACCCCATCAACTTTTTCAACCTTTATATACGTATAGCTCAACAACCAAGTAATATAATAGCAATTTACAACTTGCGCGATTATTCTACAGAAACCTCTGCATCCTTCTGGCATGTACGAGAATTATGCCCAGTCTTGCCGCAGCGGCTACAGCGCGCTTTACGCTGTCCGCTCGTACCTGATCGCACCCCAAATTGGCGCATTATAGCCCGAGTTTCCTCCTCATCATCCTTTTCAGCAATAATCATCTCTCCTTGTGCTTTTGTTAGGGTCCCTTGCGCTTGAATCTGCCTTTTTTTCTGCTATTTCCGTTTTGTTGCTGCTTCATTCGCTTCTCGAAGGCTGACGATTTCATCGCGCATTAACCCGATCTGATATATCGCTTTTATAGAGCCTTTCTCAAGCTGATTTAGCTTCTTAATAATAGAAGCTAGCGAAGAACTTATATCCCTTTAAATCCGATTACGAATTAATGTTAATTGAGCTTCTAGCTCGCGCGCGTTACTTGGTGTTTTTGCTTCCTATAGGGTATTATCTTATACTAGCGGTGTTGGCGTACGAAGCTTTATATCAAGCTTTAAAAGTACCGCTTCTAGATTAAATAGGACTAGACCAGCTCCTTAAAAGCTTATATAGATATTATCCTTTATAATTGATATATTAAAAGCAGCTTTAAAGGCTGGAAAGAACTTAAGTTTTATAATATGGTTGATATAATTGCGTGCTAAGACTAAGATCTGATTTCTATATGTACGCTTTAATAGTAAGAAGCAGCCTATATCTAGTAGCTACAATAGGTATGATGAATAAGCTAGTATATAGAGTAGAATAATGCCCTATTCCTCGCAGAGTTTCTAGAAATTAAGCGAGTTATAGCTGTTATAGCTATTAAAGATTAGTAGTCGACGCGCGCCTACTATACAATCCTTTATATACCTATAAAAGTGTTTTAACTACTTAATACCGAGTTTATTTATTGTCCAGCTGTTCTTACTAACTACAATAGCCCAGTTCTTAGGTATATTATCGCCTTCGTACTAGGTAGAGAAATAGTAGTAGCCAGCAATAATAATAAAGGGTGGGAGCGCCCAGCCAGCAGTATTAATCCCCTAAATTACTAAAATCCATTTATAATTACCTAATTAAATTGCCTTTAATTAATTACGTCTCTCTATACCTATAACAACTAGTTGTAATAAGATAACGCCTATTTAAAAGCTAGATTCATCGAAGTTGTATATATCCTTGTCTATAATATTATACTTCTCCTTAGTATACCGTACAAGCTTAAACTAGCCTTTAATTATCTTAGGATCTTTATATAGAGCTTTCTAGTAATTATAAGGCTAATTTAGGCGTGTTTTAAGCTTAGGAGTGCGTCTAACAAAGTTCCTAGACTAATATATACTAATCTAGCCTATACCGCGCTTAGCAAGTAAGCTATTAGCTATATCTTATATAGTAGCTAAAATAGGCGCAAATCCTCGCGAATCTAGGTTAAGTATATATTAGATAATAACCTCCTCTTCAGGTTTCGTTAGTCTCTTTAAGTTAGGCTTATAATCGCGCTGTAAGCGGATTCTAGTATATTATTAGTATACGGTTGTTTAAATTATATTAAATATTAAAACAGCGCGTCTTTCGCTATTTATTTAGCCTCTTTTAGTAGCTGAGAGGGCTAAGTTTACTTAATTCTCGTTTTAGGCTGTATTCTTATTATTTCGTCGTTGTATTATTATTAAAAGCTCAGGTGTCGCGTTTTAGTAATAGGGTAGACCGCTCGCTTGTATAGGCCGCTCGCTTATAAGATACGTTATACTTCTAGTAGTATATAAGAGTCTACTATAGTATATTATAGAACGCTGTAGTTTAGAAAATACTATAAAATATAGTAAATTACTATTATATATTATAAAGTATAGTTAATTACTATTATTTAACGTACTATAATATACTGCGAGATACTATAGTATACTATCTAGAATCTAATAACTACCCTAGTCTATTTTATAATATACTATTATAGTCTATAATATAGTATAATATACTACTCTAGTTAATTAAGTTTATATATATAGGAAAGTAGTATAAATAAAATTTATATAGTATTAGAGAAGTATATTAGATTTTCTTCTACTAACTACTATTAGTAAAGGCTAAGTTAATCCTTATTTATTAAAGTATTATTATCTAAGAAACTATTAAAGTTGGTTATATCTTTATCTAAAAAGCTTTTAAAAGTACTATCTAACTTCTTACTTAATATCTTATACTTATTCTTATATTATATAAGCTTAGCCTTAATTTTAGAGTTATTATTAACCTTCTCTTCGCACTTATCGCTTTTAATACTCTTAATATAGGGTAAGTTCGAATTGAGAAGAAAATTATTATTAAATTGATTATATACTAATAGAGGCTCTTAATATCTAGGGTAGTAATTAGTATATATTTATAATAAATAGATGTAATAAAAATATAATAAACTTACTTCTATTCTA
The DNA here is from genome assembly GCA_010094045.1 of Lojkania enalia. Lineage (NCBI taxonomy): Eukaryota > Fungi > Ascomycota > Dothideomycetes > Pleosporales > Lojkania > Lojkania enalia. The sequence goes on from ML986628.1 coordinate 66,773, forward strand.
GCCCTAAGACTATAGCTAACTCTTTCTTAAATAGTTCCTTAATAAACTTTTACTATTTATTTTTAGCATTCTTACTTTTAAAACTATTATTTTATAGTTTAAAAAGGCTATCTTAGTATATCTTATATATAACCTTCTATACAGCCCCTCTAGAGCTATATACTTATAATAGACTACGAGCTGATTCTTATATAGTAGATATATCTTTCTTTTAACTAGTAGCCTTTAATAGAACTACTTAGTAACGTCTAAGGCTAATCTCTTAATTAATATACTCCTATTTTAAGTAGATAGCTTTTAACCTTATTTTTAACTAATTATCTATTTACTTATAAGTATATATATATATAATAAATAACTATAATAACTTACTAGACTTATAATTGTTAAAACGCTTCTCTACTATAGTTTTAATAGCTTTATCTAATATCTTTTTTTTTTCTTCTTCCCCTAGCGCTATATATTTAGTACTTTTCTATAGCTACCTCTTTTTAACACTCTTAATAGAGCGATTAGTAGTATAGGTACTCTTAATAGCCTTTTCTTTAATAGTAAGTAATATAGTCTTATCTTTCTATTAGATAGCGTACTTAGTATTACTAAGTATACTCTTAAAGGGTATTATAAGATTGGTTGGACAGCTTTTTTAAGAACTAGCTTAACCGCGTAGTAAAAGAATATATTTAATTTTATAATCTTCTAACTATTAGCTCTATATTTATTAGTAAACTATAATAAAAGACTAGTATAATTACTTACCTATATTAATTTTGCCTACTTATCTTAGTTAAAGCTAACTAGTAGCTCTAGTAGCTTTAATAGTAGTAAGCTATCTAGACTATCGAGAAAATTGTTATTAATAGACTCTACTTTAATAGTCGACATTTTATAAGAACTATAATAAAAGTATATAATAAATCGAAGATTTAAAGTTATATTAATAAGAGTATAGTAGGAAGAAGAGTTATAATAGAGTATCAGGCTTAACGCAACAAGTATATATACTATCTACTAGTATAGATTAGATAAAAGTAATAATAAAATATATATATATCTAAATAAATATAAAATATTAGTTAGTTTAATATAAAAAACTATTACTAAAAAACGTACTACTAGTTTTATAAGATAGTAAGTTATTATAGTTTTTTATTATAGTATTCTTATAATATACACCTAAATACTTTATTAGCTTTACTTTATAATTCTAATTCGGTACTAGCTTTTAATATATATATATCTTAGCATCTATATTTATATTTTAGGTATCTATTAATAAACTTTAACTTAGCTTTATACTACTAACCTTAATTATCGACGTTAACTACTCTACTCTACTACTATTAATATATAA
>ML986628.1:68136-96114 GCA_010094045.1 Lojkania enalia
AGTATAGTTAATTACTATTATTTAACGTACTATAATATACTGCGAGATACTATAGTATACTATCTAGAATCTAATAACTACCCTAGTCTATTTTATAATATACTATTATAGTCTATAATATAGTATAATATACTACTCTAGTTAATTAAGTTTATATATATAGGAAAGTAGTATAAATAAAATTTATATAGTATTAGAGAAGTATATTAGATTTTCTTCTACTAACTACTATTAGTAAAGGCTAAGTTAATCCTTATTTATTAAAGTATTATTATCTAAGAAACTATTAAAGTTGGTTATATCTTTATCTAAAAAGCTTTTAAAAGTACTATCTAACTTCTTACTTAATATCTTATACTTATTCTTATATTATATAAGCTTAGCCTTAATTTTAGAGTTATTATTAACCTTCTCTTCGCACTTATCGCTTTTAATACTCTTAATATAGGGTAAGTTCGAATTGAGAAGAAAATTATTATTAAATTGATTATATACTAATAGAGGCTCTTAATATCTAGGGTAGTAATTAGTATATATTTATAATAAATAGATGTAATAAAAATATAATAAACTTACTTCTATTCTAGCCCTAAGACTATAGCTAACTCTTTCTTAAATAGTTCCTTAATAAACTTTTACTATTTATTTTTAGCATTCTTACTTTTAAAACTATTATTTTATAGTTTAAAAAGGCTATCTTAGTATATCTTATATATAACCTTCTATACAGCCCCTCTAGAGCTATATACTTATAATAGACTACGAGCTGATTCTTATATAGTAGATATATCTTTCTTTTAACTAGTAGCCTTTAATAGAACTACTTAGTAACGTCTAAGGCTAATCTCTTAATTAATATACTCCTATTTTAAGTAGATAGCTTTTAACCTTATTTTTAACTAATTATCTATTTACTTATAAGTATATATATATATAATAAATAACTATAATAACTTACTAGACTTATAATTGTTAAAACGCTTCTCTACTATAGTTTTAATAGCTTTATCTAATATCTTTTTTTTTTCTTCTTCCCCTAGCGCTATATATTTAGTACTTTTCTATAGCTACCTCTTTTTAACACTCTTAATAGAGCGATTAGTAGTATAGGTACTCTTAATAGCCTTTTCTTTAATAGTAAGTAATATAGTCTTATCTTTCTATTAGATAGCGTACTTAGTATTACTAAGTATACTCTTAAAGGGTATTATAAGATTGGTTGGACAGCTTTTTTAAGAACTAGCTTAACCGCGTAGTAAAAGAATATATTTAATTTTATAATCTTCTAACTATTAGCTCTATATTTATTAGTAAACTATAATAAAAGACTAGTATAATTACTTACCTATATTAATTTTGCCTACTTATCTTAGTTAAAGCTAACTAGTAGCTCTAGTAGCTTTAATAGTAGTAAGCTATCTAGACTATCGAGAAAATTGTTATTAATAGACTCTACTTTAATAGTCGACATTTTATAAGAACTATAATAAAAGTATATAATAAATCGAAGATTTAAAGTTATATTAATAAGAGTATAGTAGGAAGAAGAGTTATAATAGAGTATCAGGCTTAACGCAACAAGTATATATACTATCTACTAGTATAGATTAGATAAAAGTAATAATAAAATATATATATATCTAAATAAATATAAAATATTAGTTAGTTTAATATAAAAAACTATTACTAAAAAACGTACTACTAGTTTTATAAGATAGTAAGTTATTATAGTTTTTTATTATAGTATTCTTATAATATACACCTAAATACTTTATTAGCTTTACTTTATAATTCTAATTCGGTACTAGCTTTTAATATATATATATCTTAGCATCTATATTTATATTTTAGGTATCTATTAATAAACTTTAACTTAGCTTTATACTACTAACCTTAATTATCGACGTTAACTACTCTACTCTACTACTATTAATATATAATATCTCGTACTTAAGAAATAGTATAATCTAAAATCGTTTCAATAGGTAGTAAGTTTCTTTAAAAGTAGCTTACTACTAAATTAGCTTATAAAATACCTATACTAGTAAAGCCTATACTAGTAAAGTATTACTATTATCTTAGAAGTAAATTATTATAGGTTTTTATTATAGTTATATACTAATAAGATATAGCTATTATACTTTAATAGATTAAACAATATTAGAAGAGTACTAAACTTCTCTTTTAAAAGCTTCCTTTTTCGCGGCTAATCTATAAAATTACTACTATAGTTTAGAAGAATACTTATAGTAGTAAGATGTATTAGTAATAGAGCGTAATTAAGGCTCTTTAAAAGTCTATTAAAGCTTTTTTTATTAGGTTCTTTAAAGGTATATATTTTTTTATATAATTTATACTATATAATATTAACTATATTAGACTATAATATAAATATAATTTATATAAAACGGGTTACTATCTAAAATAAAGATATATATTTAGTAAAACAATATTATAAGAAGTTTAGTCTTTTATTAGATTAGAGTTATAATCTCTAGATAGTCTTAGACTTAGAAAAAGCTACTTTAAATAAATCTAGTTCTCTACTATAATAATTTATAGTAATAAATATTTAATATATAATATATAATTATTTCCTATAATTATAGAGGAACTTTATAGGGTACTCTTATCTTAATCTTATACCCCAGTACTAAGAACCCTACCCTAACCTTAACCTTAATACTAAGAACCTCTATCTAACCTATATTCTAGTACTAAAAACTCTACCTTAATTCTAACCCCAACGCTAAAAACTCTAAATCTAACTTTAACCTAGGTAAAATACTATATACTCTATTTACTAGTCTAATTTCTAGAATAATATTATAGTTAGTAATTTCTATAATTTAGAAGATTTATCCTTATTAGATTATTCCTAAGATTTTAAACTCTTCTAGTTCTATAATATATATAACTTTCTTCTAAAAGTCTTTTCCCTCTATAGTTTAAATTATATAGAGTCGTTCTAGTTATACTATAAGTATTTCTTTTTTAGCAATATAGTTACTAGCTATAAAATTCTTTATTACTCTACTATTAATAAATATATATATCTTATAGTTGTAATATTATTCTAGTATTATAAGATAGTATTCTCCTATATTTCTATATAGTTAAGTTATCTTAGGCTAATAGGCTATTACTTCTTTTATAGATATATATTTTAGGCATTTCTATTCTAGATATTTATATTATAGTCTTCTTCTAATATATACTTTAGGTAGTAGAGGTTCTAATTTAAGTACTATATAGTTTTAGGTTTACTTAATAACTTTCCATTCTATTATAGCTTCTTATTTTACTAGATTTCCTAGTACCTTATCTTTATTTAGTCGTCTTAGCTATATACCTATATTTTCTTTTCTTTTTTAGTAGGCCTTATATTATTATTTAATATATAATATCTATACTATCTTAAAATATACTGGGTAGTATTAGTTTATATAAGAGTTATTATCTTTTCTAATCTAGTAGTCTTATTCTTATTTATATTATAATACCCTTAATACCTAATATTTTACTAGTACTTTACTTTGTAAGAAGGCTACTACTTTCTATACTATATATACAGCCTTATTCTAATCTATAATATTAAAGTATCTTTCTACTACTTTTATTATTTCTATCTATTTTTAGAAGTATAAGAAGTAGATTTCTCTAGAGTAGGTGTTTTACTATTCTTTATAAATGTCGATAATATCTTATTCTAGTCTATTCTTATCGTAGAATCTTATAGGTAATTCTTCTTATAGGATAGCTATAGGAGCTAGGGTTCCCTATTTATACTCGATTATTTCTTATTAGTATATAGAATATACTCTAGGTGCTAGTTTAGGTATTAGTATTCTAATAGTAGCTTCTTCTATTTATAATAGAGTATTTATTTCTTTATCCTTATCTAATTCTTCCTAAACTTCTTCTAGCTATCTTTTTATATATTCTTACGTTACTATAAGTTATATTTTCTTCTAAGACTAATATCTTATAACTTCTTTAAGTTGTCGGTATATTTAACACTTATTTTTATTATAGAAGGACTAATATAGAGTTCTATATTCTATAGTTACGGCTAGTTCTTCTTTACCTACTTCCTGCGGTTTATCTTCTATAAGCTAGTTTTTCTTCTCTTTCTTTTTACTTCGATATTCTTTTATTATATATCTTAGTTTCTAATAATTATAGTATTTAATATCTTTCTTCTAAGTCTTTCTTTCTTAGGTTACCTATAATTTAGGCTTCTTTTCTCTAGTAGTATTTAGATCTATAAGTCCGCCCGCGTCGGCAGCTTTTACTAAAAAGCGTACCCTTTAATAGTACGCTTACCTTTTCTTATTTTTAAACTAGTATAGTTTATTATTAATTCTTTTTACTAGTTAGAAGTATAATACTAGATCCTGAGGTTATTCTATATATATTATTACCCTTCTTATCTCTATTTTTAATCCTCTACAGAACTTTACTATTATACTATAGTTATCTTATATAACTTTATTCGAGAGCTGTTAAAAACTCGATATATATAAGGTAATAGATTCTAGTTAAACTAGATTATAGAGTCTATCTTCTACTACTTATACTTTGTTAATATCTCTAAACGCTAGTTTAAGTTTCTATTAGAAGTATACTAGACTTGTAAATATTACCTTAGTTTTACTTTTCTAGTATTCTTCTATATAGTTCTTAAAATCTATTAGAAAGAACTAAAACTAGTCGAGTAGTTTACCTGTTAGATAGGCTTCTATAAATAGTACTTTCTTATTTTTATACTAGATAATATCTAGGTTAGTATTAATATAAATTCTTACTACTACTAGAAATTCTTTAAGTTTAGACCTAGTTCTATTAAACTTATTAAGTAATACTAGCTTAATTTATTACTAATAATATGTTATTAATAGTACTCTTTTAACTTATTTAAGTTTCTAGATAATTCCTACGAGTTCTATTTCTTACTTACTATTAACTATTTCTTATATTTCTTTAAGACTTTTAAGAAAGCTATTCTAAGTCTCCTTTAAGCTTTTTATCTATTTATCTACTAGAACTAGCTGTTTCTATTATTATATTAATTCGTTCTATATTCTTATAAATATAGTTGTTATATCTACTTCTAAAGAGGTAGTCTTACTAGTTAATTCTAATATTCTACTTGTGTAAGTTTCCTACGTTACTTATTAAAGGTATCTCTTTTCTTATAACTAGGGTAGTCTAACTAGTCTTACTTCTTCTAGCTTTACAAGGGTAGTTAAAATATAACAGCCTCTAATTAGCTATGTATAGAATAGGATAATAACTAAAAGTAGTTATATACTATAAAGGGATTATTCTTATAGGCTTATAATAGAAGTATATAAGTAGAGTATATAAAAGATATTTAAGTTAACTATAAAGAGCTATAAAAGTTAGAGTTGTAAGATTGTTAAATATAATTTATGTAACGATGCGAAGGAATCGTTCCACGAAAAGCTTTATATATAACTTTATCCTAAAGCTTTTCGCTTATCTTATTCTACCCCCAGCTCCGCCCCTTTTCCCTTCCATATATAATTGTATACTCCCTTATAAGTAGTTTAGTAGTTCTTCTATATCCTTTTATACAAGGCCTATAGGTATTAATAGATTTTCTAGGTCCCTAAACCCCCACGCACTCTTATATACCTCTGAGTGGATTCGTGCCGCATTTAGACCTATTATCTTACCTACGCCGTTATATTATATAGAAGAACTTAATACTGCTAGTAACAGCCTCTTTAATAATATCGCATCGATTATTTATTTAGATACGTCTAAGTCTAAGATATACCCGATTTAGTTTAGGTTATAATACTTATACACCGTTATATTAAATTATTCAGTTACCTAGACAGGATCTTAGAGACCTCCTATTAACCGAAGCCTTTAGGTTTAGAACTTTCTATCCCCTGCGATTAGGATTGCCTTTAGAAAAGCCGTGTAGAATGCGCCTAGGTAGAAACTCGGAGACTACTAATAACCTATCAGAATTAGAGGCAACCGCCGATATCTAACTAAAATTCACCTTCTAATTCTTATACTAGAACCGATATACGCGTAAGTCGTAGTAAGAGTAAACTTCTATCTACGCGTGTAGAACAACCGTTACCTCCTATAAGGGGCCCTATAACAGGCGGACCCCTCTCTATAGGGCCTGTAATAAAGAACCTATCTAATTCGGAGGGAAATTAGAGTAAACTAACCCTTAAGGAATAAATTACAATTTTATAGGAGGAGATCGCATACTTAATACGATAGAGAACTATTAGTCTTAATTAACCTCTATAAACCACCGAATTAGAACTAATAATATGCTAAGAAACTTTTGCGACTCCCCTAGTAAGAAACCTTTTAGCTACTCCTAAGCCCCCTTAAGCCTACCTTACTAAACGTACGCCTAAGATCGAAAGCTTTATAAATAGTAATAAACCCATATTTAAATAATAGCGAGCCTTAATCCTAGACCAACTTAAGATTAATATAGATTACTATTAGATAGAGCGTATATGTATAGTATTAGTATAAAAATATACCTCTAGTACTATAAAAGAGTATCTAGAGCTAAAATACCTAGCTGAATTAGACTAGTATTAGTTTAAGAATGCTAAAGAAATAATTTCGCTTCTACAATCGTATTTTATTATAGGTAATAAAGAGATAGAGGCGCGACAGGCGTTTTAGGTCCTAAGGATAAATAAGGGAGAAGTATTCCCAACTTTTAAAGCTTGCTTTATTAGTACAGCTATTAGGGGATCCGTATCTAAATCTGAGTGGTTCTTCTACCTATAAGATAAGATTCTCCCCAGCCTAAGGATACTAAACCTTAGCTTTAAGCTTATATAGAAAGGCTCCTTTAACGCTATAGTCGCCTACTTAACAGCCTACGATATAGAAAGGAGGAGTATTTCTAACCTCCTGGAATAAACTATCAGCCTATAGGTTGCAGCTAAAACAAATTCGGATTAGTATTAGAAGGTATCTAAGAGTTTATCTAAGGTAACCTATAATCTAATACTACCCCGATCTGCCCTAATATTAATACCTTATTCTACCACGATCGCTCCCTAATAACCTAGTAAAACTCCCGCACCTAAAAGGTATATAACCCTAGATAATTACTATAATTATAGTAAACCAGGATACTTCGCGAATAAATATACAGTTCTTAGAGTATAAGAGATAGAGATTAAATAAGAGAAGATTAAGGAAGAAGAGTTCCTAGACGTAAATAAGTACTATTCTAATAGCTCTCGGGTGGGAAACGGAGACGCTTAGAAAAACTCTCTATCCTAGGCTTAAGTAAGTATGACTTATTAAACATCGATTTATTATATTTGTTTAGAGGAAAATACTTCTAAATCCCTACCGTTCTATATTTAAAAGGTATTAGTGTATAACTAAACGCCCTTATTAATACTAGCGCCTAAGGCTTCCTATTCCTTAATTCTATAGTAGCTAGATTACTCTCCTAAGCCCTATATATATCAATATAGCGCTTACCCTTTAAAATTACTGTTAAAGGTTTTCAGGACCGAATTTAAACCCCAGTTAATTAGTATATCCGCTTATACCTGTAAATTAATAGAAGAACTATCTAAAACTACCTATTTATTATTATAGATCTAGATATTTAGGATTATATTATTAGTATTAAATAGTTACATTATTTTCAACTCCAGCTAGATACAGATAAGAATCGGATTATATAGTCCTCTAAGTATCCTACTACTTATAATCCTTCACCTCCTCTTTTTATATAATTAACTCAGCCAGCATATAATAAGGAGGTAGAGCTAGATATCTAGCGACGCGACGCTCTATAGGAAAAGGACTAGTATTAGTAGTTCTACAGTCCGACTATCTATTATATTAAGGGTCTACTAAAACTACTAAAACTATATTAGTCTCCTATAGCCTATAGTCTAAATAAGTTTAGAGCTCCTATACGCCCGCATGTAATAAAGTCTAAACCTGATCTAAAGAAAGTCTATTCTTCTATTATTACTCTTATCTTAGCTAATACTTTCCACTTTAACATAAAGAGGAAAGAGAACGAGTTTTTCTCCATGTCTCTATACGAAATTGAACGGCTGATTAAAGACAAGTAAGTCCTAAAGCTGGAAGACGAGGCTGAAAACGAAGTACTAGTAAATCTCCGATTGCTATCTAAATACTATAGATATTAGGATATATTTAATAAAACTGCGGCTTATTAATTACTAGAATACTACTCTTATAATTATAAGATTATCCTTATAGAACCCCTCCCTAATAGTTATAGTCTGTTGTATAAGCAGAATATTGAGGAGTTAAAGGTAACTAAGAAGTATATTATAGATAATCTACGGTATAGGTATATTAAGTAGAGTCGGAACCCTTTTATATTTCTAATCCTTTACGTCTATAAACTTAATAGCGACCTATATATCTACGTAGATTATTATAAACTTAATACTCTTACCTATAAAAACGTATATCTAATACCGCGTATAGATAAACTCCTATCTAAGCCTACTAAAGTAGCAATTTTTACTAAGTTTAATATTCGTGCGGCCTTTAACAAGATTAGAATAGATCCTAGTTCTAAGGAATATACTACCTTTCGGACTCGATACAGAACCTACAAGTATAAAGTTCTACCTTTTAGATTATATAACAGCCTAGCAACTTACTAGTACTATATAAATAATATACTAATCGACTACCTAGATAACTTCTATATCGCTTACCTAGATAATATTCTTATCTACTCTGAAGATAAGGCGATATATGCTATCTACGTTAAGAAAGTTCTTGAGAGATTATATTAAGCAGGGTTATAAGTTGATATTAAGAAGAGCGAATTCTATATTACCCGAACTAAATACCTTAGCTACATCCTCTTAAATAAAGGCTTTAAGGTTAATCTAAAGAAGGTAGAAGTACTGTATAACTAGTAGCTACCTACTACCGTAACAGGTGTAAAATCCTTCTTAGGTTTTACTAGATTCTATTAATAGTTCGTACCAGAATTCTCGCGTGTTATAAAGCTAATTATCGTATTATAGAGCCCTACAACCCCTTTTATATAGACTTTAAAATGTGATATTACCTTTAAGAAATTAAAGTCAGCCCTATTAAGTATATTTATACTCTACTACTTTAACCCTGCGTTAGAAATAAAAATGGAAACTAATACCTCTAATAGAGTAGTTATAGGAGTACTATTATAGAAACATCCTGATAGAAAATAGTATCCTATAGCGTTCTACAGCAAGGTTCTATCCGGTTTAGAACTAAACTAGGAGATTTATAATAAGAAACTATTCGCAATTATTACTATGTTTAAGTAATAGAGGGTAGAACTTACTTCGGTAGCTACTAGGACTCTAGTATATACCGATTATCGCTCACTCGAATATTTTATAACTATAAAGGTACTTAATACTCGTTAAGTTTATTAGACCGAGGAATTGGTTTAGTATTAGTTCTGAATCGAGTATACCCTAGGTAAGAATAATACTAGAATAGATATCCTCAGTCGTCGCAAATAAGATATAGAAAACTTAAAAGCAGCTTAAACTAATAACTAGTCGAGAGTCCTACTTAGACCGTATCAACTTCACCCCCAAATTAATACCGAATTAGCCTAGTCTTATATTACCTAAATAATAACTCAAGCGGCTATACTAAATATTATTAAAGGCTAGGAGTAGGTTATATTACTAGACTCTCTAGAGTTAATCGACGTATTACTATAGGAAAACTGAGCCTCCTTTACGCAGAAACGCACACTTTTACCCTATAAGTATTAGATAGAGAACAGACTACTCCTCTACAACAATTACTTATATATCCTATTAGATTCAGGCCTTTATACGCGACTTATACAAGAGGCTTATAACTAAGTATCTTCTACACACCCAAGCGCTACTAAAACCTATTAGTTACTATCCTAGAAGTACTACTAAAAGGGTATAGAAGCTACTTATAAACGATATATACGGAATTACATCCTATACTATAAAGCTTATCCGATACAAACCTAAACTCCAGGTTTTATCCACCTACTTTCTATACTAAATTAACTAATATAACACCTATATATTAACTTTAAGGATTTCTCTATAAATAAGTCCGGATATAATTAGATTATAGTGGTAATTAATCGCCTGTCTAAATAAGCGGTATCTATTCTCTACTATCGTATAATTAACGCACGGGGAATAGCCGAATTATTTATTTAATAGGTATACTACTTTAGCTATATACCCGAAACTATTATTTCAGACCGAGGACCTTAGTTTATATCCAGTTTCTAGTCCGAATTCTGCTGTATTTTAGGCGTAAAAATTAAACTATCTACTACTTATTATAAAGAGATAGACGGATAGATAGAGATTATAAATAAGTATATTAATTAGAGACTGCGCTCTTTTATATCCTTCTACTAGAACAACTAGAGTTCTCTATTACCTATAATCGACTGGGTATAAGCAACTCTACTCTATACGACTATCAGAATATCCTTATATTAGATTCTATACAGATCTAAGCCCCGTTAGAGTTAGGATTGAAAATATTCTATTAATCCTATTACCGCAACAGACAAATTAAATTATAAGAATGTCTTAGCTCTAGCGACTCGTATATATACAGCCTAGGAAACTGTAAAGGCTAATATTAAGAAAGCTTAGGATCGTATACGATCTATTATTAACTATTACTAGCAACTAATTAATTAGCAGATTAGTAATATAGTCTACCTAAATACTAAGAATCTTACGGTTTAGAGACCGAGCCGAAAGCTATCTAATTAATAGGAGGGCCCTTTTAAAGTACTAGAATAGGTTAGAAACTCGTACCATCTACAGCTACCCTTAGGGTTAAGAATATATAATGTCTTCGTACCAAACCTACTATATAAGAACCCCTAGGACCCTCTACCAGAGTAAGAAGCTCCGAAACCACCCGCTATCACTATTAAGGGGGTAGAAGAGTAGGAGGTTGAGGAAATACTGGCTAGTAAGCTATATCGCAAGACCCTCAAATACCGTATAAAATAGGTAGGATATAATCTTAACCCGGTCTAGTATAAAGCCTTAAATTTTATAGGTTCGTCTTATAAGCTGAGAGCTTTTTATAATAAGTATCCGAATTAGCTAGAACCCCTAAAAGCCCTGACCAAATAGATTAAGGTATATAAGAATAGTATAGAGAATATAGATTACCTAGTAGACGATAATATATAAGAGTTAAGTAGTAGATTAGAAAACTAAATTATAGGCCCGAAATTACTCTTTTATAGAATCTGGAGGGTCTGATAGTAGGCTATTAGATACCTCCCTAGTCCTCTCCTCCTCTACTCTCCTTCCTCTTCCTTCCCTCCGGACTCCCCTTAAACCTCCTCCACCTTATCCTTAGCCGCCTAAGAGCGCCGCGATGTCAGCCTAAAGGCTAGATACTAGAGCCTCTAAAGCCGAAACCTAATAGAGCAACTTAGTACCCTAGTAGAATAAAGCTACCTAGATACTAGCCTTAAAAAGGCTAGCTTTCTAACTCTTTACAACCTAGGTTATAAGCGCTAGACTATAAGTAGACTCTAAAATAGCCTTAAAGGCTACCTTTTTATCCTTCTTATCCCCTGCGTATCGGGCCGCTGCCTATAGTTTAAGATGGCCCTGGAGGACTAGAAACTCCTCCTTACAGTAGGAGGGGATCTATAAGTACGTTAGTAGTAAGTACTCTACTAGTATTAGATGCGATTCGTACGGGGTTGTACTTTTTATTTTATAAGGTATAATACTCGCATTTTTTTAATCTTAGGGACTGAAAGGTAAATATTATATACTACCTACGGGCGAGTACGCGCGTAGCCTAAAGGTAGATAACCCGGAAAACTTCTAAAGAAGCTCTAGGAGGCGGGCGGAGTAGTATATTAATTAATTTTTTTTCTACGAGGCGTTAGTAATATTTTAATAATTAACGGTTCTAGGGATATATAAACAATACGTATAGAGTAGAAGTTATTATTTAGTTAAGGAAGCTTAGTTAACAGCGACCTAGCGATATACTAAAGCTGGTAAACACTCGTTGCTATATACAACGAAATTGCAATATTAATAAACTATTACGATAGTAGTTACTAGCTAATATATAGGTCAATTACACTTACTACAAAAACCTTACTTAATATTACATTAATATATAAACGCATCTCTATAGGCAACTACGCATATTAGCCCTCACTAATAAATATTTTAAAGAAATTTCTTTATACTAGAACCTATCTATAACAGCTCCGATTCTCTCCCAAACTAGTATAGATAGGGACTATCAGCCTACGAGGAGGGGGGTAGTATAATAATGCGAAGGAATCGTTCCACGAAAAGCTTTATATACAACCTTATCCTAAAGCTTTTCGCTTATCTTATCCTACCCCTAGCTCCGCCTCTTTTCCCTTCCATATATAGTTGTACACTCCCTCATAAGTAGTTTAGTAGTTCTTCTATATCCTTTTGTATAAGGCCTATAGGTGTTAATAGATTTCCTAGGTCCCTGAACCCCTACGTACTCCTATATACCTCTAAGTGGATTCGTGCCGTATTTAGACCTATTATCTTACCTGTACTATTACAATTTAGTTCCCTTACTATTTCTTTCTACTTAGTTACTTAGCTAACTAAGTAATTAAGTATACTTAGTTGCTTAATTAACTAAACTGCTAAGTATATAATATATCTTATATTAGCCTTATTTTTCTAACTACATAAAGTTCTAAATCTTAATTAGGTCTAGTATAGAGATTCCTATAAGAGCATCTATAATACTACTATATAATTAAAAGGAATAGAATAACTCTTAAACTAAGAGTTTAAAAAAGGGGGATAGTATTATAAATACTCTTATACTAGAGCCTATTAAAGTATAGGATTCTATATAGATAAGTAAGTAGAACTAGTTATATAAATAACTTAGCAGCTTAATTCTAACTAAACTACTAAGCCTATTTAGTTGTAGGTTAATAACTAAATAAGAGGGATAGTAGAAAAACTAAATTATATTTAATAACTTTACAACTTTAACCTTTATAGCTTTTTATAGTTAACTTAAATATCCTTTATATACTCTACTTATATACTTCTATTATAAGTCTATAAGAATTATTTCCGCGTAATATATAATTACTCTTAGTTATTACTCTATTCTATAACTAGCTAATTAGAGGCTATTATAGTTAAATAGACTTTTCTATTTTTAAAGAAGTTAATAAAATTATTTAAAATTAATATATTTCTATATATTTTTTATATTAGCTAAATACTTAATTATAAAAATTTAAAGTTTTTAGTTATTTTAGCTTTTAAAAATAATATCTATTTAAATAGTATTAATAAAATAGTAATATAGTTTATAAATAAGCTGTTAGTATAAATAAACTATTACTCTACTAAGATTTAAATAATTTAATTATAATAATTATTAACTATATATATATATATATACTATAGAAAGTAATAGTCTATTAGATTATTTAACACCTATACTATTAATTTAGTACGTTTAAATATTATAGCTAGGCTATTTATAATACTTACAACTCTATTAAGGTTAACTACTCTTTTATAGTTAAATACTCTAATTATAAATTCTCTTATTAATCTACCTTTTAACATTATTTTAATTAATTATATTCTTACCTATAGCTTTTATTAAAATCCTCTACTTTTATAATTACTTTCTTTTCTATTATTTTTATTTTATTACTATTTTATTTACTTACTTAAAACTTTTAATTTAATTAGCTATTAGCGCGATTAAATATATTATTATTATAGTACCTTTTTAAAGCTAATTAAAAGCTATAATAATTAATATAGATAATAAGTTTTAATATTACTAAATTCTATTATAAATTATTAATAATTAAACCTTTAGTTTATATATATTACTAGATATTTTAGCTTCTTAGAAGATAGTTTTTAATATAGATAGTATTAGCGTATATAACTTAATATTAAACTTTAATAGTACCGCCTCTAAATTATATAGTACTATTCTAGTACCCTAAAAGTTTATATAGATATTAACTTCTATAATTAATTAATTATAGACTATTTTAAAGGCTAGAAGAAAGGTAGTTTTATTAATATAGTTTATAATCGTATATTAAGGTTAAGATCTTAGTACTATACTTAGCTAATAGTCTATTTACTATAGCTTATATACTATTAATTATAGGCGGAAATTCTTATAAATTCTAATTAAAGATATAGCTAATAAGTACCTCCTCTTTAGTCTTTATAAGCTTCTTTAAATTCAGCTTATAATCGTATTACACAACTATTCTAATATATTAAAGGTAGAGAGTATTTTAAGAGTAGTAAAAAGTTATTATAGTACTATTCTTAGTTAAAACTTAACCTTAATTAATAGCTAAAATTATAAGAATAATTTATAATTCTTTATATATTAATTATATATTACTATATTAAGCTATTATATATTACTATATTAAGCTATTATATATTACTATATTAAGCTATTATATATTACTATATTAAGCTATTATATATTACTATATTAAGCTATTATATATTAATCTAGATAGACTATTAAAAGTTTAGTAAGATAATAGCTTATTTATACTAATAGTTTACTTATAAACTATATTAAGTATATATAATTAATAAAATAGGTAGTATTAAATTAATAGAAGAGGTAAATTAAATTTAACTTATAACTATAAATAGAAGAAAGTAGAAATTATATAAAGTAGTATAAATAGATATATTTAGGCTGGTAAATAGAGTATATAATATCTTACCTAGGTTAAAATTAGATTTAAGGTTCTTAGTACTAGGGTTAGAATTAAAGTAGAATTCTTAGTACTAGAGTATAGGTTAGGTAGAGGTTCTTAGTATTAAGGTTAAGGTTAGAATAGAGTTCTTAGCGCTGGGTATAAGGTTAAGGTAAGAGTACTTTATAGGGTTCCTCTATAATTATAGGAAATTATTATATATTATATAATATATTCTACTATTAAAGCGGCTAAACTATTAAAGCGGCTACTTTTTCTTAGCGTAATAAATACTATATACAAAAAGTTAATTTACTTAATACTAATAAGAGATCTTATATATAATATACTTTTATCTAATTTAGAATTTTCCCTACTATCCTTTTAGCACGTACAAGTGTTATATCTAATCTTACTATAGTTATTATAGTAGCGTTAAGCTGGTTAAGCTCTTTCTTAAGTATTAGTACTACAAGTCTTCTTAAAGGGCTGAAAACTTATAAATACTTCAGCAGCTATATATAAAGATCCCTTATTATATAATACTATACTACTATACTAAATATACTTTCTTTTATACGTTTTATGCTTAGTTACTTCTTCTAATTACCTTTTAAGCTTAGAGTTGCGAGCTTAAAGAAGTGTATTCTAATATAGCATTAACTTAACACCTTTTATAAGCTGTAAGAATCCTTCTTCTACCTTTTTTAATAATCGTATAAAGGACTTTTATATAAGTATTAATTATAACCTAAATTTATATATATTACTTAGAGTTTTAAACTACTAAAAGTCTTCTTATAAAAGTAGTTCTAGTAGAGTATATAGTTATATATTAAAGCGATTTAATATAACCTACGCGTTTAAAGGAATAATTTCTATTACTTTAAAAGCTTTTTAATAGTTCTTATACATAAATACGTTAAAAAACGCGTCCTTAAAGGCTAGAAGGAAGCCTTCTTTATTAATATAGTAGACGTGTTAGCGCGCTAAGTCTTATATATATTATAAATATTTCAGCTTTAATAGTAAGAAGTAAACTATATTAAGAAGCTAAAGTATATACGATAAATAAGAAGGTATATAAAGTGTTAGGATCTTTTATATAAGGTAGTAATCTTTAAATTCCTAGTTAAGGTAACTTTTATAGTTATCTAAAATAAGTAGCCTATATAACTCTACTTAACGTATCTTTATATACTTATTAAAGTACTTTAGCTACTTAAAACTAAGCGTATTATTTGTCTAGCTGTTCTTAGAAACTGAAATTTTCTAATTATATAATATACCTACTTCTTTATACTATATAGAGATATAGATACGTTTTTTATAGATAATAAATAGTAGGGTCGTATATATAGTAGTATAGATACTTTAAATAACTATAACCTACTCGCGATTACTTAATTATATAAGAGTAGGTTTTATATAATATTCTAAACTTATAATAACCTTTATAGTACTAATAATATCTATCTAAAAGCCTATCTTATTAAAGTTATAGATATTATTATTATTATATATACTATATTTTGCAATTATATTCTATATAAGCTTAAACTATATGTTAATAACCTCTAGATTCTCTTATTTTATTCTTTAATAATCCTTTATTTAATTAAAAACTATTTTAAGCTTGCTTATATACGTTATAAATTATTTAAACTAATTCTTTTCTATAAGTATTCTACTACGTATATCTAATAGTTTATCTACTATATCTACTACCTTATATAGCCGGGGCGTAAATCCTCGCAAATTAAGGTTAAGAATATATTATATAATTGTTTATTCTTTAGTTACTATAAGCTTCTAGCAATTTAGTTATATATAAGGGCGAAACGCGATTCTATAAAGTCGAGTAGAAAGTTGTTAATATTATATATTAAAAGCTATAGCAGCGCGTTATATACTCTTAAACTAGCCTAATTTATACGCCTATAAGATAAGCTTAATTCTACCTTCTTATTAAATTAATAGAAGGTTATATTATAGATTTATTATAGTTCGTATATAGTATTTATAATACTAAGAAAAAGTAGCCGCTTCGATAGTTTAGCTGCTTTAATAGTAGAATATATTATATATTATATACTATATATTTATTATATATTATATATTTATTATATATTATATATTATATATTTATTATAGTAAATTATTATAGTAGAAAACTAGTTTTATTTAAAGTAGTTTTTTCTAAGCCTAAGACTATTTAGAGATTATAACTCTAATCTAATAGAAGACTAAACTTCTTATAGTATTACTTTACTAAATATATATCTTTATTTTAGATAGTAACCCGTTTTATATAAATTGTATTTATATTATAGTCTAATATAGTTAGTATTATATAGTATAAATTATATAAAAAATATATATCTTTAAAGACCCTAATAAGAAAAATTTTAATAAATTCTTAGAGAGCTTTAATTATACTCTATTACTAACGTATCTTACTATTATAGGTATTTTTTCTAACTATAGTAGTAATTTTACAGATTAGCCGCGAAAAAGAAAGCTTTTAAAAGAGAAGTTTAGTACTCTTCTAATATTATTTAATCTATTAAAGTACAACGGTTATATCTTATTAGTATATAATTATAATAAAAACCTATAATAACTTACTCCTAGAATAATAGTAACGCTTTACTAGTATAAGTTTTACTAGTATAGGTATCTTATAAGCTAATTTAGCAGCGAACTATTTTCGGGAAAACTTACTACCTATTAGAACGATTTTAGATCGTACTATTCCTCGAGTATAAGATATTATATATTAATAGTAGTAGAGTAGAGTAGTTAATATTAATAATTAAGGTTAATAGTATAAAGCTAAGTTAAAGTTTATTAATAGATACTTAAAATATAAATATAGATACTAAGATATATATATACTAAAAACTAGTACTAAATTAGTATTATAAAGTAAAGCTAATAAGATATTTAGGTGTATATTATAAGAATACTATAATAAAAAACTATAATAACTTACTATTTTATAGAACTAGTAGTACGCTTTTTAGTAGTAGTTTTTTATACTAAACCGGCTAATATTTTATATTTATTTAGATGAGTATATATTTTATTATTACTTCTATCTAATCTACGTTAGTAGATAGTATATATACTTGTCGCGTTAAGCCTAATATTCTACTATAACTCTTCTTTCTATTATACTCTTATTAATATAACTTTAAATCTTTAATTTATTATATACTTTTATTATAGTTTCTATAAAATATCGACTATTAAAGCAGAGTCTATTAACAATAATTTTCTTAATAGTCTAGATAGCTTACTACTACTAAAACTACTAGAGCTACTAGTTAGCTTCAACTAAAATAAGTAGGCGAAGTTAATATAGGTAAGTAATTATACTAGTTTTTTATTACAGTTTACTAATAAATATAGAGCTAGTAGTTAGAAGATTATAAAATTAAATACGTTCTTTTACTATACAGTTAAACTAGTTCTTAAAAAGGCTGTCTAATTAACTTTATAGTACCCTTTAAAAGTATACTTAGTAATACTAAGCGCGCTATCTAATAGAGAGATAAAACTATATTACTTACTACTAAGGAGAAAGCTATTAAGAGTACCTATACTACTAATCGCTCTACTAAAAGTACTAAATATATAGTACTAGAGGAAAAAAAAAGATATTAGATAAAGCTATTAAAGCTATAGTAGAGAAGCGTTTTAATAATTATAAGTTTAGTAAGTTATTATAGTTATTTATTATATAACGTATTTTATAAGCAAGTTGCCTACTTAAATAAGTTACCTACTTTATTAACTATCTCTATATTTAGAGGCGTATATTATAATAATACCTGCAGATATTACTATAATAATTTAATAGAGGATAGATATACTATTTATCTACTACTATATAAGTTCTAGTATTATATCTAGACTTGCTATAGTAGCTATAGTACTTCTAGTATAGTATACCCGCTTTTCTATACTTCCTACCTACGTGTACTTTATCCTCTAACTACTTATCTACCTCTTTTTAAGCAGCTATCTCAGCAGCTTTAGCCTTAGTAAAACTATCTTACTTCTATAGAACTTTTTTTAATCGCTTTTTATGCTATAATAGAGCCTTATTTACTTTTTAAAGCTAACTAATCTAACGCTAAAATAGTACGCGAAAATAAGCTATCTATATAGTACCTTTAGTAGGTAAATTAAGAGAATTATTAATCGTAGTAGATAAGCTATTCTAATATTTAGTAATATAGTCTTAAATTAGTATTATTTAAAACCCTAGTTCGATGGTATTAGTTAGTATTTTTAACTCCTAAAGGTAACTAGCTGCTAGTAGTAATAATAGAGTATAAAGCTTAATATTAAACTTTAATAATACTATATTAGGATTATATAGTTCTAGACTAGTACCTTAAAAGCTTATATATATATTAGCCTTAGTAATAAAGTGCTAATATAGTATACTATATAAAAGGTTAGTAGAAAGTTAAGCTTTATAATATAGTAGATACTAGTTTATATAAGCTTATTAATCTTGCGCCTATATACTTTCTTTAATAGTAAGAAGTAGCTTATATCTAGAAGCTATAGTAGATACGATAAATATACTAGCATATATAATAGAATAATATCCTTCTTTTTATAGAGTTGTTAAAATTTAATAGACCTATAGCTCTTATAACTATTAATAACTAGCAGACGATAAGCGTCTACTATATACTATCTTATATACTAATTAAAACGCTCTAGCTATTTAATTATAAGCTTATTATTTATCTATCTACTATTACTTAGTATAATTACTCCTCTAGATAGTATATTATCGCCCTAATACTATATAGAGAGGTACTGCTTACTAGTAAATATAATAAATAGTAGAATAGTATTACTATAAGCGCTAATAGCCTAAATAACTATTATTTACTTATAATTACCTAGCTGTAGTAATTTTAGTTAACTAGCTAATAGCTTAGTACTAGTAATTATCTTACTAGTAGATATAATATTTATCTAGAAGCCTATCTTATTAAAATTATAGATATTATTATTAGTAATACTTTACTTTACTTTAGTATTATATACTAGGTTAAACTAACTACTAATAACTTTAAAATTCTTATAGAGAGCTCTTTAATAGTTGTATTTTTAATAGAAGTATATTTTAAGCTTAGGAATACGATTAATAAAGTTTATTAGCTAGTTTTTACTAATCTAGTCTATAGAGTAAGCTCTAAGTAAATAGTTAGCTATATTTCGTATACTATTAATTATAGAAGGGTATCTACGAGATAATAGGTCTAGTATATACTATATTATAGTTGATTCTTCTAGCTTTATAAGCTTCTTTAAATTAGGCTTATAATTACGTTGTAAAGGTTTACTAGTATATTAGTCTCTAAGCGTTATTTAGGGGATGCTATAAGTAGCTACAGTACTTTATACGCTCTAAATTTAATCTTAATTAATAGCTAAAATAGCTAGTAATATCTAACCTTTTTAATAGATTAATTAAGGTTAAGGTAGTTACTATATTACGTTGTAAGTAGGTAGGATATAACTTTTTAGCAAAAGTAGGCGATTTACTTAGGTAGGCGACTTGTTTGTAAAATACATTATATATATACTTATAAGTAAATAAGTAATTAGTTAAAGATAAGACTAAAAGCTATCTACTTAAAATAAGAGTATATTAATTAAGAGATTAGCCTTAAACGTTACTAAATAGTTCTATTAAAGGCTACTAGTTAAGAGAAAGATATATCTACTATATAAGAATCAGCTTATAGTCTATTATAGGTATATAGCTCTTCTAGAGCTATATGGAAGGTTATATATAAGACATATTAAGATAGCCTTTTTAAACTATAAAGTAATAGCTTTTAAAGTAAGGATACTTAAAATAAATAGTAAGAGTTTGTTAAGGGACTATTTAAAGAAGAGTTAGCTATAGTTTTAAAGCTAGAGTAGAAGTAAGTTTATTATATTTTTTATTACATCTATTTATTATAGATATATACTAATTACTACTCTAGATATTAAAAGCCTCTATTAGTATATAAATAATTCAATAATAATCTTCTTCTCAATTTAAACTTACCCTATATTAAGAGTATTAAAAGTAATAAGTACAAAGAGGAGGTTAATAATAATTCTAAAATTAAAGCTAAGTTTATATAATATAAGAATAAGTATAAGATATTAAGTAAGAAGTTAGATAGTACTTTTAAGGGCTTCTTAGATAAAGATATAACTAACTTCGATAGTTTCTTAGATAATAATACTTTAATAAATAAGGATTAGCTTAGTTCTTACTACTAGTAGTTAGTAGAAAAAAATCTAATATACTTCTCTAATACTATATAAATTTTATTTATACTACTTCCCTATATATATAAACTTAATTAACTAGAATAGTATATTATACTATATTATAGACTATAGTAGTATATTGTAAAATAGACTAGGATAGTTATTAGATTTTAGATAGTATACTATAGTATATTATAGTATATTATAGTATGTTAAATAATAGTAATTTACTATACTTTCTAGTATATAATAGTAATTAGCTATACTTTATAATATATAATAGTAATTTATTATACTTTATAGTATTTTCTAGACTATAGCGTTTTATAATATACTATAGTAGACTTCTATATACTATTAGAAGTATAGTATTAGTATACTATTTAGTAATAAAACCTATTATCTCTAAAAATAAATACTTAATATAATAGTATAATATACTACTATTTTACTAGGGTTTCATATATATTAGTAGTAGTAGTAGTAGTAGTAGTAGTAGTAGTAGTAGTAGTAGTAGTAGCAGTAGTCTACAAATATAATTTATAGCTAGATACTCTTAATTATTAACTCTAACTCCTTATATACCCGTAATATTATAATATTCCTACTATTCTTTATTATAGCGTTTTATTATAGTTATATTAACACTAATATAAATCTAGTATCTTATAATTAATACTCTATTATTTTTCTATTAAGGTTTCTAAGAAACCTATTAGCTAATTATATATCCGCTAATAGGGGATAAAAAAGATAGATAGGAGATAATAGAACTTATTAATATATAGATAGTATAGTAGAAATTAATATTATAGGCTTAGGACCCTTTAAATATATTTAATAAACTAAGGTAGAATTTAGCTACTTATTATATTAAGATTTAAAGATAATTTAGGGAAGCTGTATAATTTCTAGATAGTTACCTATTTATATTCTATTATTACTATAGTTTTCGACTTATATATTTAAATAAGAATTATAATAGTATAAAGTATCTAATAAATTACCTTAGATTCTAAGTTTATCTAAGAATTCTAACTCCTAAGTATAATAGATTCTATATACTTATAGCTAGGCTTTCTAATAATAAAGATCTAATTATGCTAATATACTCTACTAGTATTCTTAAATATAAACTAGTCTATATTATTATTAATAATAACTAGTCTTTCTAAATAGTAGATTATCTATCCTTTTAATAATTTGTTTAGTTCCTCTAACTAGATACTATATTAATTAACCGATTTAGTTTTATAGGGCTATTTAAGTATAAGATTATAGTAGCTTAATTCTCTCTTTTATATAACCTTAGCTAAAGTATAAAGATATTAATTACATTTAATATCTAGTTTATAAAGAACTACTTTAGTTTTCTTATAGTAAAAGGGTACTATATTAATTAGGACTAGAAGTTTTACAAGAGACTATTTAATTTTATTTCTATTTAAGAAAGCTATACTAGTACTTCTATAGTAATAGAAGTACTATATATTCTATTAAATATAAATATATAATAATAATTACTAGCAGCTACCTATAATAATACTACTAATAATAGTATACTTATATATATAATATAAGAGAAACTATATAAAAATAGTATTAAATAGAATTATAAGAAGAATATAATTCTATATCTTACTTATATTATTAATCTTATTATTTAGAAAATTATTTACTATCTTAAACTTACACCCCCTAAAGAGATAAGAGATAGAGGAACTTTATAGTAATATAATATAAATAAGATCTAGATATAAATTTCTATTCTAAATTCTTTTTATAAAGTATAGCTTTTTATTATAGTTAATTATTATAGTTATTATATATTAATTTCTAGTTAGATTTAAACTATTTATAAAGTAATTAATCGATTACTATAGTATTATAAGCGTTTTATTACTTTATAGGGCTTTCTACTACCTAAATACTAGCTATCTATAATAAGAGATATCCTAACTTAATAGAATTCGATATTTAATATATATAACCGAGCGATAAGTTTTAAATAATATATTAATAACTAGCTTTAATATAAAATTAACTCAAAGATTTCTACTCGGAAATCTAGTAATAATAAGAATACTAAAGTAGATTTCTATAATCTTTAGTAACTTTAACTATCTACTATTAAATAGTACTATTTAATACTAATTATAGACCTACTTAGCAATTTTAAAAGGATAACTAAAGTATTTAGTAAGAATATAAAATCTTAGATCTAGTATATTTAGCAAATGTATAATAGGCTCTTCAATTTTCTAGATAATATAAATAGAGATCTAGCTAAAGATATAGAGAGTAACTTAGATTAGCTAATAGTAGTAAGAGCTATAGTAGAGAAGGGTTAATTTAAATTAAGTAAATACTACTTAAAAATAGATATAAAGTATAATTACTTATTTAACTATATAATAATCTTAGATCTATTTTTAAAGCTTATAATATATAAGGTATTTTTATTATACCTATTTATTATATTAGCTTCTAACTATAGTTATTGGACGAAACTTAGAACTTTTAATATAAGAAAACTGTTACGGTATCCTTACGTTCCCTTTAACACTTATATATAGCGCGCTCGCTTTAGCGTATATATCTTCTTCTTCTCTTTTATCTTCTTACTTACCTCGTATTCAGCTTACTTCTTAGCTATCCTCTTATATAACACCTGAGATCTATATATATTATATAATACTAAGCGTTAATAAGCCTTATTATTCCTACTTATAGTCTTTTATAATATTAGAATAGCTTGTCTAGTTATATAGTAACAGTAATTAGATAGTTACTATAGATCTTTAGATAGAGATTTTTATTATCTCTATCCGGATTTTTTCTTCCTTTCTAGTAATATCTAGCTAGAATATTAGTCTAGCAGCTATCCAGCTGCTTATATAGTAGTAGTAGTAGAAGCTCTAGAACTAGCTATTATCCTCTTTTAATATACTATCGTCCTCCCTTAACACGCTATTATCCTCTCTCTACTATAATCTTCGCTTCTTATTCCACTAGCTTCTCTCTATATTAGTTCTCTATTCTATTAGTAATATAATAATTATATTAAGCTTGTTTAGTATATTACTTATCGTACTAGATACTAGTTTCTATTTTACCAACTCCTTAAAGAGTTAAATAACTTCCTATTCTATTAGTAATATAACAACTATATTAAACTTATTTAGTATATTACTTATTATACTAGATACTAGTTCCCCGTTCTGTTAGTAATATAATAACTATATTAAGCTTATTTAGTATATCGCTTATTATACTAAACGCTAGTTCCCTATTCTATTAGTAATATAATAACTATATTAAGCTTATTTAGTATATTACTTATCGTACTAAACGCTAGTTTCTATTCCGCTAGGTTCTTAAAAAGTTAAATAACTCCCCGTTCTATTAGTAATATAACAATTATATTAAGCTTATTTAGTATATTACTTATTATATTAGACGCTAATTCCCTATTCTATTAGTAATATAACAACTATATTAAGCTTATTAGTATATTACTTATTATACTAGATACTAGTTCCCTATTCTATTAGTAATATAATAACTATATTAAGCTTATTTAGTATATTACTTATTATACTAGACGCTAGCTAGCTAGAAATAGTTCTACCCTATATAAAATAGACAACTAGTTGCACCGGGTCCCTATATTATAGCTATATTTGTTAATTATAGCTACTTTCTAAAGAGAGAGGTACTATTATAGTATTTTTATATTTCTTCTAATACTTATATATAGCACGCTTACTTTAGCGTATATACTTTCTTCTTTTTTTTTATTTCCCTACTTACCTCGCGTTTAACTTACTCCTTAGCTATCCTTTTATACAACACCTAAGATCTATATATAGTATATAATACTAAGTGTTAATAAGTCTTATTATCTCTACTCGTAGCCTTTTATAATAGAAACCTATTACTAATAATTCTTTAAATATTTTAATTACTATAATAAAGATATACTAGACTATATCTTATCTATAATATTCTAACCTTAATAGATATAAAGTAATAAGTAGTTTTATAAACTATTTCTATAATATTTATTCTTAAATAGCTTCTTAAATTTTCTAGACTAGAATCTAAGTAACGTAGAAGAGAGAGAGAAAGAGAAAGAAGAAGAGTTAGAGAAAGAAGAGAAAGGATTAACTTATTAAGGAGAAAGTTATCTAAATATACCTTTTATTTAAGGTTGTAACTTTAATATATTAGGCTGGTAGAGAATAAATAAATATTAGTATTTACAGCTTACTTAAGTTGTAAAAAATATTCTCCTAATATAGATTATAGGAATTAGTATTAAATAGGTTTTTAATACTACTAGAAATATAATTAAAGATAGAAGATATTACTTTATTATATAGAAAATCTAGGATATTATATTTCTAAAATATATAATAAGTAGAGAGAACTATTATACTAAAAAGGTATCTTAGGTTATAGAGGCTTAAAATACTAGTAAGTTAAACTCTTTTTATAATACTAATAAGTTTATAAATCTTTTTAAACTTCTAGCTTAGATATATAATAAAGAACTAGAGATTAACTAGAAGAATATTAATTCTAGTACTACTACTAATAAGGAGCTACTATAAAAGTATATTTATTAAAAAATTTATAAACCTCTATAGTTTATAATATACTATAGTATACTACTCTAGAATCTAATAAAGTAAGATTAGTCTAATCTATAATAAATAGCTATAATAAAACCCTAGAATATTATACTATATATACTCTTATTAAGCTACTTTCTAAAGTATATTAATTAGTTAAACTCTAAAGAAATTTAGTTAATATAACTCTATTTTAACTTATATTCTATTACTAAATAACTATTCTAATTTTACTTATATTTTAAGCTGATTAGTAAAACCCTAACTTTAACTCTAACCTAATCTATATCTATCTATTAGTCTAGATATATTAATAAAGTTCTTTAATCTTTTAGTTAAAGTATAGTAGAAGAATATATAGTATAACGTATTCTACTATTAAAGCGGCTAAACTATCGAAGCGGCCACTTTTTCTTAATATTATAAACACTACGTATAAACTATAATAAATCTATAATACGACCTTCTATTAATTTAATAAGAAGGTAGAATTAAGCTTACCTTACAGGCGTATAAATTAGGCTAGTTTAAGAGCGTATAACGCGCTACTATAGCTTTTAACGTATAATATTAACAACTCTCTACTCAACTTTACAGAATTGTATTTCGCCCTTATATACAACTAAATTACTAGAAGCTTATAATAACCGAAGAATAAACAATCGTACAATATATTTTTAACCTTAATTTACAAGAATTTGTGCCCCGGCTATATAAGGTAGTAGATATAGTAGATAAACTATTAAGTATATATAGTAGAATACTTATAGGAAAGAATTAGTCTAAACGATTTATAGCGTATATAAATAAACTTAAAATAGCTTTTAATTAAGTAAAGAATTACTAACGTATCTTATAAGCGAGCGGCCTATACAAGCGAGCGGTCCACCCTATCAACTTTTTCAACCTTTATATACGTATAGCTTAACAACTAAGTAATATAATAGTAATTTACAACTTGCGCGATTATTCTATAGAAACCTCTATATCCTTCTAGTATATACGAGAATTATGCCTAGTCTTACTACAGCAGCTACAGCGCGCTTTATACTATCCGCTCGTATCTAATTACACCCCAAATTAGCGTATTATAGCCCGAGTTTCCTCCTCATCATCCTTTTCAGCAATAATTATCTCTCCTTATACTTTTATTAGGGTCCCTTACGCTTAAATCTGCCTTTTTTTCCGCTGTTTCTATTTTGTTACTACTTTATTCGCTTCTTAAAGGCTGACGATTTCATTGCGTATTAACCCGATCTAATATATCGCTTTTATAGAGCCTTTCTTAAGCTAATTTAGCTTCTTAATAATAGAAGCTAGCGAAGAACTTATATCCCTTTAAATCCGATTACAAATTAATATTAATTAAACTTCTAGCTTGCGCGTATTACTTAGTATTTTTACTTCTTATAGGGTATTATCTTATACTAGCAGTATTAGCGTACGAAGCTTTATATTAAGCTTTAAAAGTACCGCTTCTAGATTAAATAGGACTAGACCAGCTCCTTAAAAGCTTGTATAGATATTATCCTTTATAATTAATATATTAAAAGCAGCTTTAAAGGCTGAAAAGAACTTAAGTTTTATAATATAGTTGATATAATTGTGTACTAAGACTGAGATCTAATTTCTATATATACGCTTTAATAGTAAGAAACAGCCTATATCTAGTAGCTACAATAGGTGTAATAAATAAGCTAGTATATAGAGTAGAATAATACCCTATTCCTCGCAGAGTTTCTGGAAATTAAGCGAGTTATAGCTGTTATAACTATTAAAGATTAGTAGTCGACGCGCGCCTACTATACGATCCCTTATATACCTATAAAAGTGCTTTAACTACTTAATACCGAGTTTATTTATTGTCTAGCCGTTCTTACTAACTGTAATAGCCTAGTTCTTAGGTATATTATTACCTTCGTACTAGGTAAAGAGATGGTAGTAGCTAGCGATAATAATAAAAGGTGGGAGCGTCCAGCTAGTAGTATTAATCCCCTAAATTACTAAAATCCATTTATAATTACCTAATTAAATTGCCTTTAATTGATTATATCTCTCTATACCTATAACAACTAGTTGTAACGAGATAACGCCTATTCGAAAGCCAGATTCGTTAAAGTTGTATATATCCTTATCTATAATACTATACTTCTCCTTAGTATGCTATACAAACTTAAACTAGCCTTTAATTACTTTAGAATCTTCGTATAGAGTTCTCTAGCAATTATAAGGCCGATTTAGGCG
>ML986628.1:96124-110840 GCA_010094045.1 Lojkania enalia
CCTAGTTCTTAGGTATATTATTACCTTCGTACTAGGTAAAGAGATGGTAGTAGCTAGCGATAATAATAAAAGGTGGGAGCGTCCAGCTAGTAGTATTAATCCCCTAAATTACTAAAATCCATTTATAATTACCTAATTAAATTGCCTTTAATTGATTATATCTCTCTATACCTATAACAACTAGTTGTAACGAGATAACGCCTATTCGAAAGCCAGATTCGTTAAAGTTGTATATATCCTTATCTATAATACTATACTTCTCCTTAGTATGCTATACAAACTTAAACTAGCCTTTAATTACTTTAGAATCTTCGTATAGAGTTCTCTAGCAATTATAAGGCCGATTTAGGCGTGTCTTAAGCTTAGGAGTGCGTCTAACAAAGTTCCTAGGCTAATATATACTAATCTAGCCTATACTATACTTAGTAAGTAAGCTATTAGCTATATTTTATACAGTAGTTAAAGTAGGCGCAAATCCTCGCGAATCTAGGTTAAGTATATATTAGATAATAACCTCCTCTTTAGGTTTTGTTAGTCTCTTCGAGTTAGGCTTATAATTATACTATAAGCAGATTCCGGCGTATTATTAGTATACAGTTATTTAAATTATATTAAATATTAAAGCAGCACGTCTTTCGCTATTTATTTAGCCTCTTTTAGTAGCTGAGAGGGTTAAGTTTACTTAATTCTCGTTTTAGGCTGTATTCTTATTATTTCGTCGTTATATTATTATTAAAAGCTTAGGTGTCGCGTTTTAGTAATAGGATAGACCGCTCGCTTATATAGGCCGCTTACTTATAAGGTACGTTAAAGAATAAAATAAAAGAATTTAGAAGTTATTAATATATAGTTTAAGCTCGTATAGGATATAATTGTAAAATATAGTATATATAATAATAATATCTACAACTTTAATAAAATAGGCTTTTAGATAGGTGTTATTAATACTATAAAAGTTATTATAGGTTTAGAATGTTATATAAAGTCTACTCTTATATAGCTAGATAATTACGAGTAGGTTATAGTTATCTAGAGTATCTATACTACTATATATACGACCCTACTATTTATTATTTATAAAGGACGCGTCTATATCTTTATATAGTATAAAGAAGTAGGTATACTATATAATTGGAAAATTTTAGTCTCTAAGAACAGCTGGACAAATAACACGTTTAGTCTTAAGTAGCTAAAGTACTTTAATAAGTATATAAAGATACGTTAGGTAGAGTTATATAAGCTACTTATTTTAGACGGTTATAAAAGCTACCTTAACTAGGAATTTAAAGATTATTACCTTATATAAAAGATTCTAATACTTTATATACCTTCTTATTTATTATATATACTTTAGCCTCTTAATATAGTTTACTTTTTACTATTAAAGCTAAAGTACTTATAGTATATATAAGACTTAGCGCGCCGACGCGTCTACTATATTAATAAAGAAGGCTTCCTTCCAGCCTTTAAGAACGCGTTTTTTAACGTATTTACGTATAAGAACTATTAAAAGGCCTTTAAAGTAATAGGAATTATTCTTTTAAACGCGCAGGTTATATTAAATTACCTTAATATATAACTATATACTCTACTAGAACTACTTCTATAAAAAGACTTCTAGTAGTCTAAAACTCTAAGTAATATATATAAATTTAGGTTACAATTAATACTTATACAAAAGTCCTTTATACAATTACTAAAAGAGGTATAAGAAGAATTCTTACAGCTTATAAAAGGTGCTAAGTTAATACTATATTAGAATATACTTCTTTAAGCTTATAACTCTAAGCTTAAAAGGTAATTAGAAGAAGTAACTAAGCGTAAAACGCGTAAAAGAAAGTATATTTAATATAGTAGTATAGTATTATATAGTAAGGAATCTTTATATATAGCTGCTAAAGTATCTATAGGTTCTTAGCCTTTTAAGAAAACTTGTAGTACTGATACTTAAGAAAGAGCTTAACTAGCTTAACGCTACTATAGTAACTATAGTAAGACTGGATATAACGTTTATACGTGTTAAAAGGATAGTAGAGAAAATTCTAAATTAGATAAAAGTATATTATATATAGAATCTCTTATTAGTATTAAGTAAATTAACTTTTTATATATAGTATTTGTTACGCTAAAAAAAGTAGCCGCTTTAATAGTTTAGCCGCTTCGATAGTAGAATATATTATAAGATTATTTAGTTAAGAGATATATAGTTAACTAGATATATAATTTAAGCTTATATATAATATACCTTATAAGCGAGCGGCCTATATAAGCGAGCAGCCTATATAAGCAAGCGGTCTACTCTATTAACTTTTTTAACCTTTATATACGTATAGCTTAATAACTAAATAATATAATAGTAATTTACAACTTATACGATTATTCTATAGAAACCTCTATATTCTTCTAGTATATATAAGAATTATATTTAGTTTTACTACAGTAGCTATAGTATACTTTATACTATCTACTTATATTTAATTACACCTTAAATTAGTATATTATAGCTCGAGTTTCCTTCTTATTATTCTTTTTAGTAATAATTATCTCTTCTTATACTTTTATTAGGGTCTCTTATATTTAAATCTACCTTTTTTTCTACTATTTCCATTTTATTACTACTTTATTTACTTCTTAAAGGCTGACGATTTTATTATATATTAACCTAATCTAATATATTACTTTTATAGAGCTTTTCTTAAGCTAATTTAGTTTCTTAATAATAGAAGCTAGTAAAGAACTTATATCTCTTTAAATTTAATTATAAGTTAATATTAATTAAGCTTCTAGCTCGTATATATTACTTAGTATTTTTACTTTCTATAAGATATTATTTTATACTAGCGGTATTAGTATATAAAGCTTTATATTAAGCTTTAAAAATACCGCTTCTAAATTAAATAGAACTAAACTAGCTTCTTAAAAGCTTATATAAATATTATCCTTTATAATTAATATATTAAAAACAGTTTTAAAAGCTAGAAAGAACTTAAATTTTATAATATAGTTAATATAATTATATACTAAGACTAAGATCTAATTTCTATATATATATTTTAATAGTAAAAAATAGCCTATATCTAGTAGCTATAATAGGTATAATAAATAAGCTAGTATATAGAATAGAATAATACTTTATTCCTCATAGAGTTTCTGGAAATTAAGTAAGTTATAGCTATTATAGCTATTAAAGATTAGTAGTTAATATATACCTATTATATAATCTCTTATATATTTATAAAAGTATTTTAACTACTTAATACTAAGTTTATTTATTATCTAGCTATTTTTACTAACTATAATAGCCTAGTTTTTAGATATATTATCACTTTTATACTAGATAAAAAGATAGTAGTAGCTAGTAATAATAATAAAGGGTAGGAGTATTTAACTAGTAATATTAATCTTCTAAATTACTAAAATCTATTTATAATTATCTAATTAAATTACCTTTAGTTAATTATATCTCTCTATACTTATAATAACTAGTTATAATAAGATAACACCTATTTAAAAGCTAGATTTATTAAAGTTATATATATCTTTATTTATAATATTATACTTCTTTTTAGTATATTATATAAGTTTAAACTAGCCTTTAATTACCTTAGAATCTTTATATAGAGTTCTCTAGTAATTATAAGGCTAATTTAGGCGTGTTTTAAATTTAGAAGTATATTTAATAAAGTTTCTAAGCTAATATATACTAATCTAACCTATACTACGCTTAGTAAATAAGCTATTAGCTATATCTTATATAGTAGCTAAAGTAGGTGTAAATTCTTATAAATCTAGGTTAAGTATATATTAAATAATAACCTCCTCTTTAGGTTTTATTAGTCTCTTTAAGTTAGGCTTATAATTATACTATAAGCGGATTCTAGTAATATATAGTATAAGCAAGCTAATTACCTAAGCGAGCTGATTATAATACTAAAACCATACTAAAATCGCAACTACTTTTCGCAAAATATTATACTTTCTTATATTCTATTATACTATATAGTATAGTAGCCTATTCTTCTATATTTATAGTATTATTTTTATACTTTTACAAGTTATATCTAACCTTACTATACTATTTATAGTACCTTTAAGTTAGCTAGTCTCTATTAACACGCGCCTTCTTTCTACTTTTCTTTCTATTAGTATAAGTACTAAACTCTTTTAGAGTAGTTAATTAAGTATCTTTTTTAATTATTAAGTTACCTTTCTTCTATATATACTTTCTTTTATATAATTAATATTATATAGCGGCTTTATTAGCTGTTTAAAGTTTAGTAATCTAAGTATATAATAGTACGTTTTTATATATTATATATATAATACCCTTTATAAACTATTTAAATACTTCTACTATTAAAGTAGATAAGCTATCTAGATACTTTTAAACTCTTAATTAAATATATATAGATTAAAACCTAAATTTAATAGAATTATTTAGTATTTTTAACTTTTAAAGAGTATTTTTAACTATAAAAAGTATTAATATATATAGTTAAACTTTAAGCTTTAATAGTACTATATCTAAATTAAATAGAACTAGACTAGCACCTTAAAAGCTATTTAGAATATTACTCTTCGTAATTACTATATTAAAAGCTACTTTAAAGTAGAGTAAGAACTCGATTTTTATAATATAGTTAATATAACTATATATTAGCTACTCGACTTAACACCTATATATAGTTTTTAAAGGCGAGAAATAACTTATATCTAGTAGCTATAATAGGTGCGATAAATATAGAGGTATATAGAGAGTAATAATATTCTTTTCCTTATAGAGCTGCCTAAATTTAAGTAAGTTGTAGCTCTTATAGCTATTAAAAATTAGTAATTAATATATACTAATAGTATAATTTTATATATATATATTAAAGTACTTTAACTATTTAATACTAATATTATTTATTATCCAGCTATTATTAATAACCTATATAGCCTAGGTTAGTAGAATATTATCTTCTTTATACTATATAGAGAGGTAGTAGATACTTATAAAGATAATAAAAAGTAGTATTACCTATCCTATCGTATTAATACTCTAGATAACTATAGTCTACTTATAATTATCTAGCTAGAGCTACTTTAGTCGATTCTATCTCTTAAAGCTAGTAACTACTACTTCTATTAATATTACACCTATTATAAAGCCTAATTTATTAAAGTTGTATATATTTTCGTTAATAATACTATATTTAGCCTTTATATTCTATATAAGGTAGAACTAGCCTCCTATAACCTTAGGATCCTTATATTTAACTCTTAAATAGTCGTACTTTTAATTAAATTTAACCTTAAGCTTAGGTATATATTTAATAAAGTTCTCTACCTAGTTCTTTCTAATCTAGCTAGTAGAGCGTATAGCTAGTAGTAAATTAGCTATATCTTAAATAGTAGTAAGCTGTAGTAGAAATTCTCTTATATCTAGATCTAGTATATACTAAACAATCACCTACTCTTTAATCTTATTAAGCTTTATTAAATTAGGCCGGCAATCGCGTTGTAGAGCTGTTTCTCGCTTTTATATACTAAGTATACTTTAGAAGATATTATAGATTAATATAACGTAATATATAGTTAGTATTATATCTTATTAAAGAGCTTAAAGTATAAGCTATATTCTAGCTTCTCTCTAAATTAATTCTACAGTTGTTAGTTATAGTATAATACTATAAAGTATAATTATCGCGATTTTAGTAGAGTCTTAGTATTATAATTAGCTCGTTTAGGTGATTAGCTCGCTTGCGCTATACGTTATATTATTAGTATATAGTCGTTTAAATCGTGTTAAATATTAAAGTAGCACGTCTTTCGCTATTTATTTAGCCTCTTTTAGTAGCTGAGAAGGCTAAGTTTACTTGACTCTCGTTTTAGGCTATATTCTTATTGTTTCGTCGTTGCATTGTTGTTGAAAGCTCAGGTGTCACGTTTTGGTAATGGGGTGGACCGCTCACTTGTATGGGCCGCTCGCTTGTAAGGTACGTTATTAACTCTTATAAATCTATAATATAGTTTCTCTTCTATTTAATATCTCTTTTTTTCTATTATACTATATTCTCTTAATTAAATATACACTATCGAAAGCTGCACGGTCAGATGGCAAAGGTTTCCTCAAGTCTTGATATGCCTCTTTGTTTTCTAGGTCCCATCCTTTACATTCGCCTAGCCTCTCGCATAATGCACCAGCTAAAAGAGCGATCATTTTGAGCCCAAAGCCTTGCGTTGCACTTTGACCTGCTGGGCAGGATTCAGCAAACGGCATAAAGCCACGCTCTTCTTCGATCATCTTGATATCCTCATCCTTCTCTAAGCCCGAGTGAGTTCGAATATCAAGCCATCGTTCCGGTCGAAAACAAAGAGAATCGGGACCAAAAGCGTCCTCTGCATTGCTACGATGGCAGTATTCAATGTCTGCCTTCACATCATCTCCATCCTCCGTAAAGCGCCTGTTCACACGACGGGTTGGTGGATATAGGCGCAAAGCTTCTTTCACGATGTCGCGGACGCAAAACCCGCGAACGCCAGACGTAGTAGGAGCTCCCTTGAATTTCTCCCTTGAAGTATTGTTGATGTACTCTTCGAGTGTCTTGCACCAGATATTGGCATTCTCCGCATTTCGGAAACGAAGTTCGATTACACATGCCAAAACCACCCGCCACATGGTCTCGTATGCTGGGAGTAGCCAGTTCATGGGATTTGTTTCTGGATTCAGTGGATCGGTCTCGTCGGCTTTATCGGCATTCTCGGACGCACATACTGCTATAAGAGCTTTGTGAATACCCGCGTTCGACGGCGAGCTCCATTCTAGGAGTGGCTTTGTCTTGTCTTTGGATAAAATCCATAGGTCATTGATTCTCTGTCCAATCAAGATAAGGTATTCTGTCAAACGCTCAGAACTGATGGCGTTGCCAGGAGCGTTAAAGAGAAATCGTAGCGACACCTTCAGCGCAACCACGCGAACAAGGTCGACAATTCTAAGCTTTTCGCCTGGCTGCGATAAAAGTTCATCTACTGAACGTCGTGCTAATTCTCTCAGCATGCTCCAGTCACCATCTTTCTCCTTATATGTCTCCCCATCAATTTTAATTATGCTTTGCATTTTCTGCCTGGATTCATTGACGAATTTTGCATGCACATGCAAGTCTCTAGTGGTGAAGGCGTTCGCAATACCAAAAACTATCTCTAGGCGTTCATTCGGACGGGCGCGGCTGGCCTGTCTCTCATCCCACTTCTGTAACTTCTCTTGACCAACAGGTGTGAATTTGATAACTCCACGATGTTCTTCTTTTGTGTTAGGCTGAATCGCTTCATTTGCGGTCTGCTTAGTCTTGCAATTCTTATAGGACTTAGTTTTCCAACATATTTTGTAAAGAACATATGCCGTAAACCCCGCACCAAGCACGATATATAGTATAGCTTGGTAGATAGAGACTTTCTCTTGGACTCTCCTGTTGAGAGGGAATGGTTTATCGCAAGCCCATTTATCCGGCAGAGAAATCTCAGTACCTGCTGCAGAGGGATGGGCTGCATATTTTCTCTGCTCGATTTCTGCCTCCATGTAAAAGTCCCAGAACCCGTTAATATTGTGTATGTTGAAGGCCGGAGTAGACGTAGGGGAGGCTTCGTCATGTGTACTTCCTCGGAGAAGATGCAGAGGATTCATGCAAACTGCCGAGTTGATTTGCGCAGGAATATGAGGAAATCTCTGGGAGGGAATGAGACTAGGCTTAGAACTTGGGGCGTTCCTTTTGTAGTTATTTGGGGGAGTCATTAACGGCGGCTGTCCTAGGTGCTCTGAAATAAGGAAAAGGTCGTATGAAATAATGTAGGGTTATCTGCATAGTGTGAGCAACGTAAAGCTATTCTGAGGGCAAATTTACCTTCTGTATTCCTAGTGTAGTCAAAGTCGGAAAAAAAAAATGAAGAGATCTAGAAGTGAGGCGGCTCTAGTGAAAGTCCAATATATGGAGTGGGAGCAAGTATTGTGGTAGAGGATACCGCTCTGTCGGAACAAAGCAAAAGGTGGAAAAGAGGCGGAGCAATTTTGTAAGTGAACGAGATTGGCTTGCACTTTCTACAGTTATAGCCCTCGGGTGATAGAAGATAAGATTCCGCTTACAGAAGGTAGAAATTAGCTGTTAAAGAGCGTACGAACTCTATCGGAATGAAAATTTGAAATAGAGGATCTGTTCAGATATGCAGTGGGAAGTAAGGTGTTGGTTGAATTGGCTTCGTGGTGCTGTGGCCGTGAGATGTAGGGCCATTTATACTACGCTAAGCCCAACCGGGAAGCAAACAAACCTCGTCGTGTGAGGTCTAGTAACTTCGAACCAACCTCTAACAGGATTAGTGATGAACTTGGCGACTACATAGTTGGACGCAAGTCTCTTGGAAAGAGCAGCATCCGATGGTGCGTCCGTTGGATGTAGACAAGCGAAACGGAGCCGCGTTCGAATACGGTGCTTTGCTAGAGATTCATGCAGAGGCTCGGCAATGTGTAGACAGCGACCTAACTCCTACACCTTCTACAGTAGCTTCTCCTCCTGTTTCTAAATCCTATGAGTAAGCTTGTAAAGCTTCTCGCTGTTCATCTCCTGCTAGCAAGCTCAGCAACGATTGATTGTGTGGCCATGAAGCCTTCAACTTTGTTGGAGGGTGGATATCGAGGTGATAGACCTCACAAACATCGGCGTTTGTAGACTAGTTCCGATTAGGACTAGCTCTATTTAGATAGTCCTTCTTGGGAGCGCGCTCCACCAAGCAAGCAATAATCAACATGCTTCCTCCACTCTGTCTACCACAGCTCAACAAACTTGCCTCCAATGTGGATCAACGTTTTAAGGGCCTTCTCCAGCCTTGTTCGTCCCGCGTACATGCAAAAGCCAATAAATCGCATTTCCTCGATTCACAACCTGAAACGCTTTGTAGCCGACGGCATGGGCCTCGTTAGGTTTGAAGTCGATCACAGAGTCGTCGATTGAGAGATGCCGACTGGGTTTCTAGTTCTTGCTGGCGCGCAGGCGTATGATTTGGTTCAGCCAACGTACGTGCCGATAGGTGTTAGCAAATTCGTACTTGTTACTTTAGGCAATTCGGCTTTCGATAATTCGAGCTCTATCAGAGAGTAGATTGAAGAGTTGGAGAGGTTTCATATCGATGTCTTCTGGCATGTTTAGCGTGCCATAATCGGGGCACTACTCGACCTACAACGGTTCGAACTCTAGATGCGGCCATGGAGGCTCATACGCGAGCGGATCGTCTGGGGATCTTTCTAAGGTTTCTTCCCACCCTCATGGCCCTTGGAAACCAACGAAGGATCAATACAGTCCATATTGAGAGCGGCGTTGTGGTGACCGTATAATAGTTGGACGTGGTGTTAATCCCCATTTAGTAAGGTTGTCGATATAGTCTTATATGTAACATACTACTTTTAAAAAATGATATATAAAATATAATATATAACCTACTAAAAAAATATAAATAAAAGCTTATTAATAAAAATTAAGTTAACTATTTTATTAATATACTATCTATAAGAATCTAATATTTATTAAGTTAGTAAAAAAAAAGTATAATATATAGTATAAGCGAGCTAATTACCCAAGCGAGCTAATTATAATGCTAAAACCATACTAAAATCGTAACTACTTTTCGTAAAATATTATACTTTCTTATATTCTATCGTATTATATAGTATAGTAGCCTATTCTTCTATATCTATAGTATTATTTTTATACGTCTATGAGTTATATCTAGCCTTACTATACTACCTATAGTACTTTTAAGTTAGCTGGTCTCTATTAATACACGCCTTCTTCCTACTTTTCTTCTTATTAGTATAAGCGCTAAAATCTTTTAAAGTAGTTAATTAAGCGTCTTCTTTAATTATTAGATTATCTTTCTTCTATATATACTTTCTTTTATATAATTAACGTTATATAGCAGCTTTATTAGCTACTTAAAACTTAATAACTTAAGTATATAATAGTATATTTTTATATATTATATATATAGTACTTTTTATAAACTATTTAAACGCTTCTACTATTAAAGTAGATAAGCTATTTAGATACCTTTAAACTCTTAATTAAATATATATAGATTAAGACCTAAATTTAATAGAATTACTTAGTATTTTTAACTCTTAAAGGGTATTTTTAACTATAAAAGATATTAGTATATATAGTTAAATTTTAAACTTTAATAGTATTATATCTAAATTAAATAGAACTAAACTAGTATCTTAAAAGCTATTTAGAATATTACTCTTTATAATTACTATATTAAAAGCTGCTTTAAAATAGAATAAGAACTTAATTTTTATAATATAGTTAATATAATCGCGTATTAGCTACTTAACTTAGTA
Source organism: Lojkania enalia (assembly GCA_010094045.1). NCBI lineage: Eukaryota > Fungi > Ascomycota > Dothideomycetes > Pleosporales > Lojkania > Lojkania enalia. The sequence continues at coordinate 106,491 of ML986628.1, forward strand.
CTTATATATAGTTTTTAAAGGCGAGAAATAACCTATATCTAGTAGCTGTAGTAGGTATAATAAATATAGAGGTATATAGAGAGTAATAATATTCTTTTTTTTATAGAGCTACCTAAATTTAAATAAATTATAGCTCTTATAGCTATTAAAAATTAGTAATTAATATATACTAATAGTATAATCTTTTATATATATATTAAAGTACTTTAACTACTTAATACTAATATTATTTATCGACGAAAAACTTCTATTATAAAGCTTAATTTATCGAAGTTATATATATTTTTATTAATAATACTATATTTAGCCTTTATATTCTATATAAGGTAGAACTAACCTCTTATAATCTTAGAATCTTTATATTTAGTTCTTAAATAGTTATACTTTTAATTAAATTTAACCTTAAGCTTAGGCGTATATTTAATAAAATTCTCTACTTAATTCTTTCTAATCTAACTAGTAGAGTATATAACTAGTAGTAAATTAGTTATATTTTAAATAGTAGTAAGCTATAATAGAAATTCTCTTATATTTAGATCTAGTATATATAATAATGCGAAGAAATCGTTCCACGAAAAGCTTTATATATAACCTTATCCTAAAGCTTTTCGCTTATCTTATCCTACCCCCAACTCCGCCCCTTTTCCCTTCTATATATAGTTATACACTCCCTTATAAGTAGCTTAATAGTTCTTCTATATCCTTTTATATAAGGCCTATAGGTGTTAATAGAATTTCTAGGTCCTTAAACCTTTATATACTCCTATATACCTCTAAGTAGATTCGTACTATATTTAGATCTATTATCTTACCTACGCTATTATATTATATAGAAGAACTTAATACTACTAGTAACAGCCTCTTTAATAATATCGTATCGATTGTTTATTTAACTATATCTAAGTCTAAAATATACCCGATTTAGTTTAAATTATAATACTTATATACTATTATATTAAATTATTTAGTTACTTAGATAGAATTTTAGAGATCTTCTATTAACTAAAGCCTTTAGGTTTAGAACTTCCTATCCCCTATAATTAGGATTAACTTTAGAAAAGCTGTATAGAGTATATCTAGGTAGAAACTTAAAGACTACTAATAATCTATTAGAATTAGAGATAACCGCTAATATTTAACTATAATTTACCTTCTAATTCCCGTACCGGAATTAATATACGCGTAAGTTATAGTAAGAGTAAACTTCTATCTACGTATATAGAACAACCGTTACCTTTTATAAGGGGCCCTATAACAGGCGGACCCCTCTCTATAGGACCTATAATAAAGAACCTATTTAATTTGGAGGGAAATTAGAGTAAACTAACCCTTAAAGAATAAATTACAATTTTATAGGAGGAGATTATATACTTAACACAATAGAGAACTATTAGTTTTAATTAACCTCTATAAACTACTAAATTAGAACTAATAATATGCTAGAAAACTTTTATAACTCTCCTAGTAAGAAACCTCTTAGCTACCCCTAAGCCCCTTTAAGTCTACCTTACTAAACGTATACCTAAAATTAAAAGCTTTATAGATAGTAGTAAACCTATATTTAAATAATAATAAGCCTTAATTCTAGACTAACTTAAGATTAATATAGATTACTATTAGATAGAGCGTATATATATAGTATTAGTATAAAGATACACCTCTAGTACTGCGAAAAGGTATCTAGAGCTAAAATACCTAGCTAAATTAGACTAGTATTAGTTTAAAAATATTAAAGAAATAATTTCACTTCTATAATTATATTTTATTATAGGTAATAAAAAGATAGAGGTGTAATAGGCGTTTTAGGTCTTAAGGATAAATAAGAAAGAAGTATTCCCAACTTTTAAAGCTCGCTTTATTAGTATAGCTATTAGGGGATCCGTATCTAAATCTAAGTAGTTCTTCTACCTATAGAATAAGATTCTCCCTAGCTTAAAGATACTAAACTTTAGCTTTAAGCTTATATAGAAAGGCTCTTTTAATACTATAGTCGCCTACTTAACAGCCTATAATATAGAAAGGAGAAACATTCCTAACCTTCTAGAACGAACTGTTAGCCTATAGGTTGTAGCTAAAATAAATTTAGATTGGTACTAGAAGGTATCTAAGAGTTTATCTAAGGTAACCTATAATCTAATACTACCCTAATCTACTCTAGTATTAATACTTTATTCTACTATAATTACTTCCTAATAACTTAGTAAGACTCTCGCACCTAAAAGGTATACAACTCTAGGTAATTACTATAATTATAGTAAACTAGGATACTTCGCGAACGAATATACAGTCCTTAAAGTATAAGAGATAGAGGTTAAATAAGAAGAGATTAAAGAAGAAGAGTTTTTAAACGTAAATAAGTACTACCTTAATAGTTCTTAGGTAGGAAATAGAGACGTCTAGAAAAACTCTCTATCCTAAACTTAAGTAAGTACAACTTATTAAATATTAATTTATTATATTTATTTAGAGGAAAGTACTTCTAAATCCCTACCGTTCTATATTTAAAAGGCGTTAGTGTATAACTAAACGCCTTTATTAATACTAGTATCTAAAGCTTCCTATTTCTTAATTCTATAGTAGCTAGATTACTCTCTTAAGCTCTATATATATTAATACAGTACTTACTCTTTAAAATTATTATTAAAGGTTTTTAGAACCAAATCTAAACCCTAGTTAATTAGTATATCTACTTACACCTGCGAATTAATAGAAGAACTATCCGAAACTACCTATTTATTATTATAGATCTAGATACTTAAGATTGTATTATTAGTATTAAATAGTTATATTATTTTCAACTCCAGCTGGATACGGATAAGAATTAGATTATATAACCCTCTAAGTATCCTACTACTTATAATTCTTTACCTCTTCTTCTTATATAATTAACTTAGCTAGTATATAATAAAGAGGTAGAGCTAGATATCCGGCGACGTGACGCTTTATAGAAAAAGGACTAGTATTAGCAGTCCTATAGTCCGACTATCTATTATATTAAAGGTCTACTAAAACTACTAAAACTATATTAGTCTTCTATAATTTATAGTCTAAATAAGCTTAGAGCTTCTGTACGCCCGTATATAATAAAGTCCGAACCTAATCTAAAGAAAGTCTATTCTCCTATTATCGCTCTTATCTCAGCTAATACTTTCCACTTTAATATAAAGAGGAAAGAGAACAAGTTTTTCTCCACATCTCTATACGAAATCGAGCGGCTAATTAAAGATAAGTAAGCCCTAGAGCTGGAAGATAAGGCTGAAAACAAAGTACTAGTAAATCTCTGATTACTATCTAAATACTATAGATATTAGAATATATTTAGCAAAACTACAGCTTATTAATTACTAGAATACTACTCTTATAATTATAAGATTGTTCTTATAGAACCCCTCCCTAATAGTTACAGCTTATTATATAAGTAGAATATTAAGGAGTTGGAGGCAACTAAAAAGTATATTATAGATAATCTACGGTATAAGTATATTAAGTAGAGTTAGAGCTCTTTTATATCTCCAATCCTTTATATCTATAAACTTAATAGTAACCTATATATCTATATAGATTATTATAAATTTAATACTCTTACTTATAAAAACGTATATCTAATACTGTATATAGATAAACTTCTATCTAAACCTATTAAAGTAGTAATTTTTATTAAGTTTAATATTTATATAGCCTTTAATAAGATTAGAATAGATTCTAGTTCTAAAGAATATACTACCTTTTAGACTTAATATAGAACCTACAAGTATAAAATTCTGCCTTTTAGATTATATAATAGTCTAGTAACTTACTAGTACTATATAAATAACGTACTAATCAACTACCTAGATAACTTCTATATTACTTATCTAGACGATATTCTTATCTACTCTAAAGATAAGGTAATATACGCTATCTATATTAAGAAAGTTCTTAAGAGATTATATTAAGTAGGGTTATAAGTTAATATTAAGAAGAGTAAATTCTATATTACTCGAACTAAATACCTTAGCTATATCCTCTTAAATAAAAGCTTTAAGGTTAATCTAGAGAAGGTAAAAGTACTATATAACTAGCAGCTACCTACTACTATAATAGGTGTAAAATCCTTCTTAGGTTTTACTAGATTCTATTAATAGTTTATACTAGAATTCTCGCATATTATAAAGCTAATTATTGTACTATAGAGCCCTACAACCCCTTTTATATAGATTTTAGAATGTAATATTACCTTTAAGAAATTAAAATCAGCCCTATTAAGTATACCTATACTCTACTACTTTAACCCTATATTAGAAATAAAAATAGAAACTAATATCTCTAATAGAATAGTTATAAGAGTACTATTATAGAAATATTCTAATA
>ML986628.1:110850-144535 GCA_010094045.1 Lojkania enalia
AAAACTATATTAGTCTTCTATAATTTATAGTCTAAATAAGCTTAGAGCTTCTGTACGCCCGTATATAATAAAGTCCGAACCTAATCTAAAGAAAGTCTATTCTCCTATTATCGCTCTTATCTCAGCTAATACTTTCTACTTTAATATAAAGAGGAAAGAGAACGAGTTTTTCTCTACATCTCTATATGAAATCGAGCGGCTAATTAAAGATAAGTAAGCCCTAGAGCTGGAAGATAAGGCTGAAAACAAAGTACTAGTAAATCTCTGATTACTATCTAAATACTATAGATATTAGAATATATTTAGCAAAACTACAGCTTATTAATTACTAGAATACTACTCTTATAATTATAAGATTGTTCTTATAGAACCCCTCCCTAATAGTTACAGCTTATTATATAAGTAGAATATTAAGGAGTTGGAGGCAACTAAAAAGTATATTATAGATAATCTACGGTATAAGTATATTAAGTAGAGTTAGAGCTCTTTTATATCTCCAATCCTTTATATCTATAAACTTAATAGTAACCTATATATCTATATAGATTATTATAAATTTAATACTCTTACTTATAAAAACGTATATCTAATACTGTATATAGATAAACTTCTATCTAAACCTATTAAAGTAGTAATTTTTATTAAGTTTAATATTTATATAGCCTTTAATAAGATTAGAATAGATTCTAGTTCTAAAGAATATACTACCTTTTAGACTTAATATAGAACCTACAAGTATAAAATTCTGCCTTTTAGATTATATAATAGTCTAGTAACTTACTAGTACTATATAAATAACGTACTAATCAACTACCTAGATAACTTCTATATTACTTATCTAGACGATATTCTTATCTACTCTAAAGATAAGGTAATATACGCTATCTATATTAAGAAAGTTCTTAAGAGATTATATTAAGTAGGGTTATAAGTTAATATTAAGAAGAGTAAATTCTATATTACTCGAACTAAATACCTTAGCTATATCCTCTTAAATAAAAGCTTTAAGGTTAATCTAGAGAAGGTAAAAGTACTATATAACTAGCAGCTACCTACTACTATAATAGGTGTAAAATCCTTCTTAGGTTTTACTAGATTCTATTAATAGTTTATACTAGAATTCTCGCATATTATAAAGCTAATTATTGTACTATAGAGCCCTACAACCCCTTTTATATAGATTTTAGAATGTAATATTACCTTTAAGAAATTAAAATCAGCCCTATTAAGTATACCTATACTCTACTACTTTAACCCTATATTAGAAATAAAAATAGAAACTAATATCTCTAATAGAATAGTTATAAGAGTACTATTATAGAAATATTCTAATAGAAAATAGTATCCTGTAGCGTTTTATAGTAAAGTTCTATCCGGTTTAGAACTAAACTAGAAAATTTATAATAAGGAACTATTCGCAATTATTACTACGTTTAAATAATAGAGGGTAGAACTTACTTTAGTAGCTACTAGGATTCTAGTATATACCGATTATCGCTTACTCGAATATTTTATAACTACAAAGATACTTAATACTTATTAAGTTTATTAGACTAAGGAATTAGCTTAGTATTAGTTCCGAATCGAGTATACCCTAGGTAAGAATAATACTAGAGTAGATATCCTTAGTTGTTGCAAATAAGATATAGAAAACTTAAAAGTAGCTTAAACCGACAACTAGTTAAGAGTCCTATTTAGACCGTATTAGCTTTACCCCTAAATTAATGCTGAATTAGTTTAGTCCTATATTATCTAAATAATAACTTAAGCGGTTATACTAAATATTATTAAAGGCTAGAAGTAGGTTATATTACTAGACTCTCTAGAGTTAATTAACGTATTATTATAAGAAAACCGAGCTTCCTTCGCACAGGAATATACCCTTTTACCCTATAAGTATTAGATAGAGAATAGACTACTCCTCTATAATAATCGCTTATATATTCTATTAGATTTAGGCCTTTATATATAACTTATATAAGAGGCTTATAACTAAGTATCCTCTATATACCTAAGTACTACTAAAACCTATTAGTTACTGTCCTAGAAGTACTACTAGAAGGATATAGAAGCTACTTATAAACGATATATACGGAATTATATCCTATACTATAAAGCTTATCTAATATAAATCCGAACCCTAAGTTTTATCCACCTACTTCCTATATTAAATCGACTAATATAGTACCTATATATTAACTTTAAAGATTTCCCTATAGATAAGTTCGGATATAATTAGATTATAGTAGTAATCAATCGCCTGTCTAAATAAACGGTATTTATTCTCTACTATCATATAATTAATATATAGGGAATAGTTGAATTGTTTATTTAATAGGTATACTGCTTTAGCTATACGCCCGAAACTATTATTTTAGATTAAGGACCTTAGTTTATATCTAGTTTCTAGTCTGAATTCTGCTATATCTTAGGCGTAAAGATTAAACTATCTACTACTTATTATAAAGAGACTAATAGATAGATAGAAATTATAAATAAATATATTAATTAGAGACTGCGCTCTTTTATATCCTTCTACTAGAACAACTAGAATTCTCTATTACCTATAATCGACTAAGTATAAGCGACTCTACCCTATATAACTATTAGAATATCTCTATATTAGATCTTATATAGATTTAAACCCCGTTAGAGTTGGGATTAGAAATATTCTATAGATCCTATTACTATAATAGATAAATTAAATTATAAGAACGCTTTAGCTTTAGTAACTTATATATATACAGCCTAGGAAACTATAAAGGCTAATATTAAGAAGGTTTAGAATCGTATATAATCTATTATTAACTATTACTAGTAACTAATTAATTAGTAGATTAGTAATATAGTCTACCTAAATACTAAGAACCTTATAGTCTAGAGACTGAGCTAAAAACTATCCGATTAATAGGAGGGCTCTTTTAAAGTACTAGAATAGGTTAGAAACTTATACTATTTATAGCTACCCCTAGGGTTAAGAATATATAATATCTTTATACTAAACCTACTATATAAAAACCTCTAGGACCTTCTACCAGGGTAAGAAGCTCTAAAACCACCTACTATCGCTATTAAGAAAGTAGAAGAGTAAGAGGTTAAGGAAATACTAGCTAGTAAACTATATTATAAGACCCTTAAATACCGTATAAAATGGGTAGAATATAATTCTAACCTAGTCTAGTATAAAGCCTTAAATTTTATAGGTTTACTTTATAAGCTAAAAGCTTTTTATAATAAATATCTAAATTAGCTAGGACCTTTAAAAACCCTAACTAAATAGATTAAGGTATATAAAAATAGTATAGAGAATATAGATTATCTAGTAGACGATAATATATAAAAGTTAAGTAGTAGATTAGAAAACTAAATTATAGGCCTAAAATTACTCCTCTATAAAATCTAGAGGGTCTAATAGTAGGCTGTTAGATACCTCTCTAGTCCTCTCCTTTTCTACCCTCTTTCCTCTTTCTTCCTTCTAGACTCCCCTTAAATCTTCTCTACCTTATTTTTAGCCGCTTAAGAGCGCTGCGATATCAGCTTAAAGGCTAGATACTAGAGCCTTTAGAGCCGAAACCTAAAAGAGTAACTTAGTACTCTAGTAGAATAAAGTTACCTAGATATTAGCCTTAAAAAGGCTAGCTTCCTAACTTTTTATAACCTAGGCTATAAGCGCTAGATTATAAGTAGACTCTAAAATAGCCTTAAAGGCTACTTTTTTATCCTTCTTATCCCCTACGTATTAGGCTACTACTTATAGTTTAAGATGGCCCCGGAGGACTAGAAACTCCTCCTTATAGTAGGAGGGGATCTATAAGTACGTTAGTAGTAAGTATTCTACTAATATTAGATGCGATTCGTATAGGGTTATACTTTTTATTTTACAAGGTATAATACTCGCATTTTTTTAATCTTAGAGACTAAAAGGTAAATATTATATACTACCCGCAGGCGAGTATATATATAACCTGAAGGTAGATAATCTAAAAGGCCTTTAAAGAAGCTTTAAAAGGTAGGCGGAGTAGTATATTAATTAATTTTTTTTCTATAAGGCGTTAGCAATATTTTAATAATTAACGGTTTTAGGAACGTATAAACGATATATATAGAGTAGAAGTTGTTATTTAGTTAAGAAAGCTTAGTTAATAGCAACCTAGCGATATACTAAGGCTAGTAAACGCTCGTTACTATACGCGACGAAATTGTAATATTAATAAACCGTTATAATAGTAGTTACTAGCCGATATATAAGTTAATTATACTTACTATAAAAACCTTACTTAATATTATATTAATATATAAACGTATCTCTATAAATAACTATATATATTAGCTCTTACTAATAAATACCTTCTTAAAGAAATTTCTTTATACTAGAATCTATCTATAATAGCTCTAATTTCCTCCCGAACTAGTATAGATAGGAACTATTAGCCTATAAAGAGGGGGGTAGTATAATAATATAAAGAAATTGTTCTACAAAAAGCTTTATATACAACCTTATCCTAAAACTTTTTATTTATCTTATCCTACTTCTAGCTCCGCCCCTTTTCCCTTCTATATATAGTCATATACTCCCTTATAAATAGCTTAATAGTTTTTCTATATCCTTTCGTATAAGGCCTATAAGTATTAATAGAATTCTTAGGTCCCTAAACCCCTATATACTTTTATATACCTCTAAGTAGATTCGTGTTATACTCGAACCTATTATCTTACCTATACTATTATAGTATATACTAAATAATTATCTACTCTTTAGTCTTACTAAGCTTTATTAAATTAGGCCGGTAATTATATTATAGAGTTGTTCCTCACCTTTATATACTAAGTATACTTTAGGAGATATTATAGATTAATATAATATAACGTATAGTTAGTATTATATTTTATTAAAAAGCTTAAAATATAAACTATATTCTAGCCTTTTTCTAAATTAATTCTATAGTTGTTAGTTGTATTATAATACTATAAAGTATAATTAGTACGATTTTAGTAGAGTTTTAGTATTATAATTAGCTTGTTTAGGTAATTAGCTCGCTTATACTATACGTTAATATTATAGATAAAAATACCTATAATTCTAGTAAAATTAGTTTTATAATAGATAAAATAACTATTTAGCTAGTTTCTTATAAACTTAAAAAACCTAGAAAAGAAAAAAAAGGCTATAGTATAATAATTAAAAGTAGAGGAGCTTACGAAGAGGATATGTATAGAGAAATATTACGGATATTATAGTAAGATTAGATATAACTCTCGCACCTATAAAGTAGAGATAGAGGATATAGAAGATAGTAATTCTTTTAAATAATATTAATCTACTTTATAATTATTTATATTTTATTATAGGTTTAAGAAATTTAGTTATATATTACTTCTACTATAGGTTCTTTCTAGCTGTAATAGTATAGGTAAGATAATAGGTCCGAATATAGCACGAATCTACTTAGAAGTATATAAGAGTATATAGAGGTTTAGGGACCTAGGAATTCTATTAATACCTATAGGCTTTATACGAAAGGATATAGAAGAACTACTAAGCTACTTATAAAAGAGTATATAACTATATATAGAAGAGAAAAGGGGTAGAATTGGGGGTAGAATAAGATAAGTAAAAAGTTTTAGGATAAGATTATATATAAAGCTTTTCGTAAAACAATTTCTTTATATTATTATACTACCCCCCTCCTTATAGGCTGATAGTTCCTATCTATACTAGTTCGGGAGGAAATTAGGGCTATTATAGATAGGTTCTAATATAAAGAAATTTCTTTAAGAAGATATTTACTAATAAGAGCTAATATACGTAGTTACCTATAGAGATACGTTTATTAATATAATATTAAGTAAGGTTTTTATAGTAAGTGTAATTAACCTATATATTAGCTAGTAACTACTATCATAATAGTTTATTAATATTACAATTTCGTCGCGTATAGTAACAAGCGTTTACTAGCCTTAGTATATTACTAGGTCGCTGTTAACTAAGCTTTTTTAACTAAATAATAACTTCTACTCCATACGTATTATTATACATCTCTAGTACCGTTAATTATTAAAGTATTACTAACGCCTTATAGAAAAAATTAATTAATATACTACTCCGCCTACCTTCTAGAGCCTTTTTAGAGGCCTTCTAGGTTATCTACCTTTAAACTATATATACGCTCGCCCGCGGGCGGCGTATAATATTTATCTTTTAGTCCCTAAGATTAAAAAAATATAAGTATTATACCTTATAAAATAAAAAGTACAACCCCGTACGAATTGTATCTAATACTAGTAGAGTACTTACTACTAATATACTTATAGATCCCCTCCTATTATAAGGAGGAGTTTCTAGTCCTCCGGGGCCATCTTAAACTATAAGTAGTAGTCTAATACATAGGAGATAAGGAGGATAAAAAGGTAGCTTTTAAGGCTATTTTAGAGTCTACTTATAACCTAGTACTTATAGCCTAGATTGTAAGAAGGTAGAAAGATAGCCTTCTTACGGCTAGTATCTAGGTAGCTTTATTCTACTAGGGTACTAAGTTACTCTATTAGGTTTTAGCTCTAGAAGCTCTAATATCTAGCTTTTAAGCTAATATTACAGCGCTCTTAAGCGGCTAAAGATAAGATAGAAGAGGTTTAAGGGAAGTCTAGAGGGAAGGAAGGGGAAGGAGAGTAGAGAAGAAGAGAACTGGGGAGGTATCTAACAGCCTATTATTAGACCCTCTAAATTTTATAGAGGAGTAATTTTAGGCCTATAATTTAGTTTTCTAATCTACTACTTAACTCTTATATATTATTATCTACTAGATAATCTATATTCTCTATACTATCTTTATATACCTTAATTTATTTAGTTAGAGCTTTTAGAGATCCTAGTTAATTTAGATACTTATTATAAAAAGCTCTTAGCTTATAAAGCGAACCTATAAAATTTAAGGCTTTATACTAGACCGGGTTAAGATTATATCCTACCTATTTTATATAGTATTTAAGGGTTTTATAATATAGCTTACTAGCTAGTATTTCCTTAACCTCCTACTCTTCTACCCCCTTAATAGTAATAGTAGATAGTTTCGGAGCTTTTTACTCTAGTAGAAGGTCCTAGGGGTCTTTATATAGTAGGTTTAGTACGAAGATATTATATATTCTTAATTCTAGGGGTAGCTATAGATAGTATAAGTTTCTAACCTATTCTAGTACTTTAAAAGGGCTCTTCTATTAATCGAATAGCTTTCAGCTCGGTCTCTAGACTATAAAGTTCTTAGTATTTAAGTAGACTATATTACCGATCTACTAATTAATTAGTTACTAGTAATAGTTAATAATAGATTATATACAATCTTAAGCCTTCTTAATATTAGCTTTTACGGTTTCCTAAACTATATATATACAAGTTACTAGAGCTAAAGTATCTTTACAATTTAATTTATCTATTATAGTAATAGGATCTATAGAATATTTCTAATTCTAACTTTAATAGGGCTTAAATTTATATAGAATCTAATATAGGGATATTCTAATAGTTATATAGAGTAGAGTTACTTATACTCGGTTGATTATAGGTAATAGAGAACTCTAGTTATTCTAGTAGAAGGATATAAAAGAGCGCAGTCTCTAATTAATATACTTATTTATAATCTCTATCTATCTATTAGTCTCTTTATAATAAGTAGTAGATAGTTTAATCTTTACGTCTAAGATACGGTAGAATTTAGACTAGAAACTGGATATAAACTAAAGTCCTTAGTCTAAAATAATAGTTTTAGGTATATAGCTAAAACGGTATATCTATTAAATAAATAATTCAGCTATTCCCCGTACATTAATTATACGATAGTAGAGAATAGATACTGTTTATTTAGACAGGCGATTAATTACTACTATAATCTAATTATATTCGGACTTATCTATAGGAAAATCTTTAAAGTTAATATATAGGTACTATATTAGTTAATTTAGTATAGGAAGTAGGTAGATAAAACCTGGGGTTCGGGTTTATATTAGATAAGCTTTATAGTATAGGATGTAATTCCGTATATATCGTTTATAAGTAGCTTTTATACCCTTCTAGTAATACTTTTAGGATAGTAACTAATAGGTTTTAATAGCACTTAGGTATGCGGAGGATATTTAGTTATAAGCCTCTTATATAAGTTATATATAAAGGCCTAAATCTAATAGAATATATAAGCGATTATTATAGAGGAGTAGTCTATTCTCTATCTAATACTTGCGGGGTAAAAGGGTACGTTCCTATATGAAGGAGGCTCGGTTTTCCTATAATAATACGTCGATTAACTCTAGAGAGTCTAGTAATATAATCTACTCCTAGCCTTTAATAATATTTAGTATAGCTGCTTAAATTATTATTTGGGTAATATAGGACTAGACTAATTTAGTATTAATTTGGGGGTAAAATTAATACAGTCTAAATAGGACTCTTAACTAGTTGTTAATTTAAGCTGCTTTTAAGTTTTCTATATCTTATTTACAATAACTAAGGATATCTACTCTAATATTATTCTTATCTAGGGTATACTTAATTTAGAACTAATACTAAGCTAATTCCTCGGTCTAATAAACTTAATAAGTATTAAGTATCTTTATAGTTATAAAATATTCGAGTAAGTAATAATTGGTATATACTAGAGTTCTAATAGCTACTAAAGTAAGTTCTACCCTCTATTACTTAAATATAGTAATAATTGCGAATAGTTTTTTATTATAAATCTCCTAGTTTAGTTCTAAACCGGATAGAACTTTACTATAGAATACTATAGAGTACTATTTTCTATTAGAATATTTCTATAATAGTACTCCTATAACTATTCTATTAGAGGTATTAGTTTCCATTTTTATTTCTAACGTAGGGTTAAAGTAGTAGAGTATAGGTATACTTAATAGGGCTAACTTTAATTTCTTAAAGGTAATATTATATTCTAAAATTTATATAAAAGAGGTTATAGGGCTTTATAATACGATAATTAGCTTTATAACACGCGAGAATTCTAGTATAAACTGTTGATAGAATCTAGTAAAACCTAAGAAGGATTTTACACCTATTATAATAGTAGGTAGTTACTAGTTATATAGTACTTCTACCTTCTCTAGATTAACCTTAAGGCCTTTATTTAAGAAGATATAGCTAAAGTATTTAGTTTAGGTAATATAGAATTCGCTCTTTTTAATATTAACTTATAACCCTACTTAACGTAATTTCTTAAGAACTTTCTTAACGTAGATAATATATATTACCTCATTTTTAGAGTAGATAAGAATATCGTCTAGGTAAGTAATATAGAAGTTATCTAAGTAGTCGATTAGTACGTTGTTTATATAGTACTAGTAAGTTACTAGACCGTTATATAATCTAAAAGGTAGAACTTTATACTTATAAGTTCTATATTAAGTTTAAAAGGTAGTATATTCCTTAGAATTAGAGTTTATTCTAATCTTATTAAAGGCTACGCGAATGTTAAACTTAGTAAAAATTACTACTTTAGTAGGCCTAGATAGAAGTTTATCTATATACGGTATTAGATATATATTCTTATAGATAAGAATATTAAGTTTATAATAATCTACATAAATATATAGGTTGCTATTAGGTTTATAGATGTAAAGGATTAGAGATATAAAAGAGCTCCAACTCTACTTAATATACCTATACTATAGATTATCTATAATATACTTTTTAGTTACTTCTAGCTTCTTAATATTCTACTTATATAATAGGCTATAACTATTAGAGAGGGGTTCTATAAGAATAATTTTATAATTATAAGAGTGGTATTCTAGTAATTAATAAGCTGTAGTTTTACTAAATATATTCTAATATTTATAATATTTAAATAGTAATTAGAGATTTACTAGTACTTTATTTTTAGCCTTATCTTCTGTAACAATACGAAGGAATCGTTCCACGAAAAGCTTTATATGCAACCTTATCCTAAAGCTTTTCGCTTATCTTATCCTACCCCTAGCTCCGCCCCTTTTCCCTTCCGTATATAGTTGTACACTCCCTTATAAGTAGTTTAGTAGTTCTTCTATATCCTTTTATATAAGGCCTATAGGTGTTAATAGAATTTCTAGGTCCCTAAACCCCCACGCACTCCTATATACTTCTAAGTAGATTCGTGCTGTATTCGGACCTATTATCTTACCTGCGCTGTTACATCTTCTAGCTCTAGAGCTTACTTATTTTTAATTAGCCGCTCGATTTTATATAGAAATATAGAGAAAAACTTGTTCTCTTTCCTCTTTATATTAAAGTAGAAAGTATTAGCTAAGATAAGAATAATAATAGAAGAATAGACTTTCTTTAGATTAGGTTTAGACTTTATTATATACAGGCGTATAGAAGTTCTAAGCTTATTTAAACTATAGACTATAAAAGACTAATATAATTTTAGTAGTCTTAGTAGACCCTTAATATAATAGATAGTTAGACTATAGAACTACTAATACTAGTCCTTTTTCTATAAAGCGTCGCGTCGCCGGATATCTAGCTCTACTTTCTTATTATATACTAGCTAAGTTAATTATATAAGAAGAGGAGGTAAAGAATTATAAGTAGTAGGATACTTAGAAGACTATATAATCCAATTCTTATCTATATCTAGCTAGAGTTGAAAATAATATAACTATTTAATACTAATAATATAATCCTAAGTACCTAGATCTATAATAATAAATAGATAGTTTTAAATAGTTCTTCTATTAATTCGTAGGTATAAGTAGATATACTAATTAACTAGGGTTTAGATTTAGTCCTAAAAACTTTTAACAGTAATTTTAAAGGGTAAGTATTATATTAATATATATAGAGCTTAGGAGAGTAATCTAACTACTATAGAATTAAAGAATAGGAAGCCTTAGGCGCCTATATTAATAAGGGCGTTTAGTTATATACTAACACCTTTTAAATATAGAATAGTAGGGATTTAAAAGTACTTTCCTCTAAATAAATATAATAAATCGATATTTAATAAGTTATACTTATTTAAGTCTAGAATAGAGAGTTTTTCTAGACGTTTCCGTTTCCCACCTAAAAACTATCTAGATAGTACTTATTTACGTCTAAAAACTCTTCTTCCTTAATCTCCTCTTATTTAACCTCTATCTCTTATATTTTAAGAACTATATATTCGTTTGTAAAGTATTCTAGTTTACTATAATTATAATAATTATCTAAGGTTATATACCTTTTAGATATAGGAGTCTTACTAGATTATTAGAGAGCGATTATAGTAGAATAAGGTGTTAATACTAGAATAGATTAGAGTAGTATTAGATTATAGGTTACCTTAGATAAACTTTTAGATACCTTCTAATACTAATTCGAATTTATTTTAGCTGTAACTTATAGGCTAACAGTTTATTCTAAAAGGTTAAAAATACTCCTCCTTTCTATATCGTAGGCTGTTAAATAGGTAACTATAGCGTTAAAAGAGTTTTTCTATATAAGTTTAAAGCTAAAGTTTAGTATCTTTAGATTAGAGAGAATTTTATCTTATAGGTAGAAGAACTACTTAGATTCGGATATAGATCCCCTAATAGTTATACTAATAAAGCGAGTTTTAAAAGTTAAGAATACTTCTCCCTTATTTATCTTTAGGACCTAAAACGCTTATTATACCTCTATCTCTTTATTATCTATAATAAAATATAATTATAGAAGTAAAATTATTTCTTTAGTATTCTTAAACTAATACTAGTTTAATTTAGCTAGGTATTTTAGTTCTAGATACCCTTTTACAGTATTAGAGGTATATCCTTATACTAATACTATATATATACACTCTATCGGATAATAATCTATATTAATCTTAAGTTAGTCTAGGATTAAAACTTACTATTATTTAAATATAGGTTTACTACTATTTATAAGACTTTTAATCTTAGGCGTATATTTAGTAAGGTAGGTTTAAGGGGGCTTAAGGGTAGTTAAGAGGTTTCTTACTAGGGGAGTTATAAAAGTTTCTTAGTATATTATTAGTACTAATTTAGTAGTTTATAGAGATTAATTAGGACTAATAGTTCTCTATTATATTAAGCGTATAATCTCCTCTTATAAAATTATAATTTATTCCTTAAGGGTTAGTTTACTCTAATTTCCCTCTAAATTAAATAGGTTCTTTACTACCAGCCCTATAGAGAGAGGTCCGCCTATTATAGGGCCTTTTATAGGAGATAACAGTTATTCTATACGCGTAAATAGAAGTTTACTTTTACTATAACTTACGCGTATATTAATTCTAGTATAAAAATTAGAAGGTAAATTATAGTTAGATATTAGCAGTTACCTTTAATTCTAATAGATTATTAGTAGTCTTTAAGTTTCTACCTAGACGCACTCTACGCGGCTTTTCTAAAAGCAATTCTAATTATAGGAGATAGGAAGTTCTAAACCTAAAGGCTTTAGTTAATAGAAGGTCTCTAAGATTCTATCTAGGTAACTAAATAATTTAATATAATAGTATATAAGTATTATAACCTAAACTAAATTAGATATATCTTAGATTTAGACGTATTTAAATAAACAATCGATATAATATTATTAAAGAGGCTGTTACTAGTAGTATTAAGTTCTTCTATATAATGTAACAGTATAGACAAGATAATAGGTCCGAATGCGGCACAAATCCACTTAGAGGCATATAGAAGTGCGTGGGGGTTCAGGGACCTAGGAATTCCATTGACACCTATAAGCCTTGTACGAAAGGATATAGAAGAACTACCAAGCTACTTATAAGGGAGTGTGCAACTATATACGGAAGGGAAAAGGGGTAGAACTGGGGGTAGGATAAGATAAGCGAAAAGCTTTGGGATAAGGTTGTATATGAAGCTTTTCGTGGAACGATTTCTTTGCATCGTTACACCGGCTCGATGGGGTTTTTCCACTCAATGGTGAAACACGTTATGTTATATATTCCCTTTCGTAAAGACGCTACAGAAGGAAAACCGGGGAATTGGTGACGAAGAACATTCACCTGGTGCTACCTGAAAGTGAATAAGCAGGTGAAGGTAATGCTCACAAAAGCATTCGACAAACTTCGATATTCTTCCAACTATGGTGGGAAACCCTTCTGACTAGTCAAGGTGGAATTTGCGAATCTATGAGTAAGGTCCCTGTATCGGATATGTTTAAACTTATTCAAGGTGAAAGCATCGAACGAATGTAGGGTTAAACAAATGTCGTACGTACATCAATCATATCCACCAAGTATCAGCATAACCCCCCCATAGCATAGCTTCAAAGTTTAGATCCTATCACACAACCATCTCTTCCACCGCCCCATTACCGGTTAGCCGTCAGAACATCCAATTATGCCAAGCTCAAGTCCCTAGCTTCGTAATTACACCACGCCATATTTTATTAATAACAAAGACATTATGGATTTCATTCTTCATCACCGATCATTAGGAATACAACAACTAGACAGAGAAACCCCTGCTCAATGCAAAAACCCGGGTATCAAAGGTATCCAACGACATGCATCATCTCACACCTACAGCACACTATTCACGGAACCCCCACCATCCCCATCCCGACCTCCAGGCTTCTTCCCTCATCCCTAACCTTAATCAGCCTACTCCGCAACACAGGCAAATTCTCCTTATCGCTCTCCCCGCTACTCTGAATAGGTACCAGCTCCAGTCTACTCCGCCTTCCACCTGCCATCACACTGCTAACACTCCCTCCTTCTCCACCACGCAAACCACCCATATCCACAGCCGAATCCACAATACCCAGCCCCTCGATTCCGACTTCCACTTCTTCAACCCTGCTATCTCCGACTTTCGCTCTATTAATACTATTTTTCAAAGACTTGGTGTGGTACAGCGTCTCTTCCACGCTGCCGGGGAGATAAATCCTCTTCGCACCAAGCGTGCGCTTGATATCCTCGACCAGGACTTCCATGGGGCAGATATACGCAATACAATTACGTTCGCACCAGGCAAGAACATGTCCAACAACGCGATGGGTTTGATTTTGAATGACCCAAGCACCCGAATCGCCGCCGACACCGAAGCTTCCTACGACGTGCCAAGACCTAGAGAAGGTCTTACGGCGGTAGATTCGGACGGAGGACATGACAGCGCCCACCATTCCACCCTGCAGGCCTGTCGTGCGGCCGAAGCAGTGGACTTGCATACCGCCAAGAGTATTTGCTTTGGCGATGCCGTTGGGATATTCGTCTTCTGCTTCAGTGTATAGGCGTCTGCAGACTGGTTTCTCCAATTTGCCGAGGATGGCCTGTTGATCTTGTTCCATAGTGCGGTTTAAGCTGAAATTTCGACCCCCTTGAACGAGGTTGTAGGGTTGTAGGCGCTCATTCTTGAGCTTCAGGAGCGCCCAATCAATTTCGTGGACAATGCCATCTCTCTTCCAACGCCGGATGCCCGAGGAGGCGTGCACGTACCCCAACTCGTGAGATGATAGGTGGTCATCATCTCGGTCTTCGAGATTGGGAAAGAAATCATCTTCCACGTCGTCGATGGCTGGTTGCGTGATCTTGATTTCGTCGCCTTCGCCTACAGGAATGCCTTCGATGTCACCTGTTGTCCCTCTTGAAGTTATTGAATCAGTCATCGAACCTTCAGACTCTTCATCGGAATCGAACTCGGAGTCAGAGGATAGGTCCCAGGACATCTGATCATCCTCCTCGTCTTTGAGATCCTCATCGTCAGAAATCTCAAGACCCCACATGGGCGCCGGAGAGTTTGGGGCAATTTGCACCCCGGGTTGAGAACCCATGCCCATTAGCCAGGAGTCGTTCGTGTTCGCTGCACTAGACAAGATCGCGTCGTTTGGGTTTGGACTGACAGCTCCATCTTCAGAGTCACTCTCGTCATCAGATGGAGCGTCTAGAAGGTGGTGTACGCTCATACCTAAGGGCTCGTCATCTACAAGGATGACTCCACCATAGGAGACTGGGGGTAGATGCTCGCCTCGAAAAGCCCCGATGGATGCTCCGCATATCGGTCTTTCTTGATGGTAGGGGTTCATAACATGCAGATCGCCGTGGTTATCTGGGTTGACCATTGAGCGGTGGGGTGGATTCCTTCGGCGGGAAGATCGGTTTAGCTTGGATCGTCGCACTTTTCCGCGACGCACTTTCAGGTCGAACGTGTTCTCATCATATTTGAATCTTCGAGAGAGGATAGCCTTAACTTTCGGAACACTAGTGCAAGTGACGAAAATTGTAGGACGTGTAGTAGCTTGCGTTTCGCCGATGGCGACAAGATCGATACTAATGGTTTCATCGGCATCCTTCAATGCACGTTCGATAAGGCGTTCCAATCGAGGCAGCATCCTTGTATGCCATTCATCAATGATGATGGGAGAGAATTTAATTGGGTGAAGGCGGAGTTTGGGGCGTGGAGGTGTTTCGATGTTTGTTTCAATACGGATATTAGAAGCCATGAAGTCGTCGTTTTGAGGAATTGACTCCGGAGCGCGAACCTCTGGCTCCTCGGGTTCAGGTTTAGGTAATCCAACACGTGTGACTTGCGGCCAGTGATGGGTGCTTGAGTTAACCAAAGCTTGGATAGTGTTGCGTCGTTCGGTTCTTTGTCGCCAAAGTGTCTGGATCAGCGTGATCTTGTCTTTGTAATCCTTGAAAGACATCGACCTCTGCAGAGTACCAAATGAGTCAGTTCGCGACGCTCGCCATGCGCGCTGGATCGCAATTGCGGCTTTACTGACCTTTTCATCCCTGTCCGAAGCGGACATTTCACCACGGTCTTCAGCGAAGGTTGGGGATGATGGTGCTTTCGATGGTACCAGAGTGGCTGAATCTGCAAGCGAACCTGTCTCAGGCTGCATGGCCCAATCCGTGGCAAATGTAGGAAACTCTTCCTTTGGGCTCATGAGTTTATCTAGGCTGTGTGAAATGGATTTGCGAATGGATTTTGTCGACCCGGATCGGGAGAGCGAAGAAAGGTTAGGCGAGTTCCTTGGGCTCGGTTTCGAGACCGATTTGCTCCGCTCTAGAATTTGCACGCCCTTATCTACCCACCGCTTAGGGCTTCGGAATGATGGACTGGATGGAATCTCGGGTGGGGTAGTAAGCTCCATGCCTTTGCGTTTGTGTATGGAGGCTGCAGCAGAATTAAACTCGCCCCATTCAAAACTGGGATCAACTTCATCAAGAAGACAACACCTCTGCAACCTGATAAGAATCCGGTTGTAAACCTGCGAAAAGTTCTGCAGACTTTCCACGCCAGAGGCGATCCGATCAGCAGCCCAGAAACAGTCTCGTACGACTTGCATGTAGGCGGTACCGCATTTAGACGCAAGCCGTCGAATATATACTTCCTCAATCCGTTGTTTGAAGTCTGTGAGGGTATATCTTGTCTTCCATAAATCGGACAGCGGTAACCAAAGTCCAATTTCCAATAGTATCAGACCAAGACTATACAAATCGAACTGTGGACCATAGTCGGAAGCCTTCCCGCTAGTACACTTTGGATCCTCGGGGTGTCGATAGATGTTTGGGGACTGCATGGTGTTGGTTGGGTCGATATCGAACTCGGAGAAGAGGTCAAAGGAGCAAATGATAGGAGAGCGAAGGGCGTACTGCAAAGCCCTGGTATTGGCAGACGATGCCCTGTTCTTAGGGAAGACCAGTATGTTGCTGCTGTTGACGTCTTTGTGGACAAAGTGGTCGGCATGGATCTTGCTAAATGTAAGAGCAAGTGTAGTAGCAAGACGAAAGCGGTCTTCAAGAGGAGGTGTAGCACTATTGGAGTTGTGCAGCGATTTAGATCCAGTCTGGAGAACACTGAGAAGGGTGACAGGTCGCAAGTCCTCCTGAGCCTTGTGATAGTCTGATGCACTAGAATAGACAGATGATGGAAGGTCGAACACGAGACCGAACCGGGGTTGTCTCGGATCCTCGAAGTACCCAAGACAAGTAAGCGTGCCGTGGAAAGACTGCTCATTGGAAAGTCGATCTAGGATCGAAAGCAGCTTCTCTAATCGCTCTATCGGAGGGGGAACTCCAGTAGAACGATATGTCGCGTCGTAGGTGGCATACTCTACAAGAACAGGAGTCTCGAGAGTCTTACTCCCGTCTGTTTTCCAGGGGTTCGTCGAACTGATCCTCGAGCGAAGCTTTCCTATGACTCGAATCGATGAAGACACACCCACGCTCTCGTATGGCGGTGGCTCCTCCTGCGGGAGCACCAGGTCTGCGGGATCTAGCTTCGGAGGAAGATTTGCGCGCGTCGATGTGGTCGGTATTGTCGCATTGAACGGTATCGTGGCAGGGTTAACGAGAGTGAGGTCAGAAGCATTGTACTCCGACGAGAGGAACACTGATGCTGGAGTCGGTGCTTTGGGAGGTTCCAAGACGGACTTTGTGCCTAGGCTGGGACCCCGGGCGCCGTCTCGACTAGTTCTCCTTTGCCTGGAGAGATCGTAGAGGATGTCGATGGATGTGGTGAGGTCCTTGGCGAGGTCCTCGTAGCGTGACCTGTCGGAGGCCGCCCACGAGGTCGTCGCAGATGGCCGGCCGCCACCACTCTTCTCGCCTGACAAGGTCTTGATGCCGGCACCTGTAACTGCGGGAGGGTGCATGCGCTCCGCCTCATCCAGAATATCCTTGATGGTTCCTAAGACGCTCGTCACCGTCTCGGTAAGGCCGGCGCGCTCAACGCTCTCGTCGATGTCACCCTGCTTGCCCTTGGTGTTGTCGCTCCATTCCAGCCCCCACGTAATGAGCCTGTCCTTTTGTATTCGGTATTTGCGATGCAGCGCGTTCACTTCGGGCTGGGTATCGGGCGTGTCCTGTTCTATCACTGCATCGCAAGATGTTTTCGTGTCAGAGTAGAGCTGCGTCAGGCGGCGGGGAAGCCTGCTTATGGTCTCCATATCCAAAGAGGACACCGATACGAAGCGCTCGACTCGATGTCGGCCGGTGAATGTGCAAATGTCTTGATTAGGCAACCGAGCAGTCGTGGGGGGGGGTCCTATGCGTTGACGGCGGTTGCAATTGCGGGGAGACGGTGTCGCATTACGATGCAAGGCTTGCGAGGAATTGGAAGATGAAGTAGAATCGAGTAATGCGACTGCCTTGCACCGGGTCGTCGTCGCGGGAGCTGTGGATATAAACTGGGGGGTGCATTTCGCTGATGCCTGGAGTCTCCGTTAACATGCCCATCTCGCACAGCCGCGAGCCACGCCGCAACCCCTGCCGCCCACAGCCAATCACAGTGCCCGGCTGCCGCAGCCTCCGACGCCCCGCGCGGCTATTCCATGGCGCACAGCCCCAGGCTAGGCTGCTCCGACAGCAACCACTACTACAATAATTGTTTGTGCCAAGGCAGGAGACGGTTATGGCGCAGTCGGCCATGCTACTACAAAACGACTGTGATTGTGACCGAAATGACGCCGAGTTCCGAGTCGTTCGAAGCGCCGGCAGGAAAGAGAACCAATTACCGCCTAGATACATGCAACTCGCGACGGCTTCGAAGCACACTCACAAATGACGGCGTGGACCAGAGCCCGGCATCTCTATATATCAAGATACTAAGGTGCCCGTCTAGTTAAGCATGTATTGACAACGACAACACGCCTGTGTTGACGCCTGCTTCTTCCGCTGCACATATCTATCCTCCTCCCGTCTCGCAGGCTTCAACTCAGCATGAGTTTCAGTTAGGCGCATGACTCCTTCATGATCGCCATCCGCTCCGATATATTTCAAATCTCCATTGCCTCGCATCTGCATCCGCAGACAATACGGCTGCGGAGTATTAGGGGACCGTCTTTCAACTAGCTTCAAAGCGAAAGGCAAAAATGGCAGCATCGCCTGTCTATCCGGCATACTCTCATTATGTACCTGAGACTGCTTGTTAATGAATATGTACCCCTCGAGTCGAGAATGGTTGAAGAAACACTCATAGACGCTGTCTCCTATGTTGATTGTGGTATTATCCGGACTAATAGATTCCTGGTCGATTGCTGGCGAGCCAATCTGCTTCTCTGTTAAGATGACTGTTCGATTATAGAGCGCCGAGAAATAGTAGGCGGGTCCGTGCTCAGGCAATTCGGGGTCAGAGCCGGGAATGAGCGTGAGTGGCCCAATGGAAGGACTCTGCGCCCCGTACATGAGTTTGGCGGAGTTGCCCTTGGGCTCGATAGAAACATCCGTGCCATTTGGTCGCATATTTTGCGTAAAGGTCCATCTCAGTTTTCGTCGAGGAAAGCAGGACCAAGCTGCGTTCTCACTGTTTCGAGCAAGACATGCCGAGCTCTTCTGTTGTGGCTCATCTAAAGAGACCATGAAGGTTCCCCGGATCGGCCGAAGATTTGGTGTCTCCGGGGTGACGGAATCGACAGATTCGCCCCCGAGCACTAGCAGACTTCTCTCAACATTAGTACTAGACGGATTCGAATATTCCTAGTGCGAGCTATATACCTGCTAGGCCCCTTGCCTCTAACTAAAGCCAAGCTCAAGGACATGGTCAACAACATACTGAGCTGTATGCAGAGAATGGCAAGGATGCGATGTTTAACCGACATACGACTCCATCTTGACCTTGGTGTGTTCGGGAGAGGCTTAGAAGACTTTTCGAAGGACAAGCTGAAGCCCGGAACGACTTCGGGTCCTCCCTCCTCCAGCGATACCATCTTGCCTGAAAAAGAACGAGCATGTTCAATCGGGACCAACTCGATGCCATCTTCAAATTCTCTCGTTTCGTTCTGGGAAGGCTTCAATGCTTTTAATTGGTTCTGATCTGGCCTTTGCGGAGACCGTGCAGCCCGGCTGGGAATTGCCAGGCCGGGAAGTGGCTGACTTGATATTTTTTTCACCGACCTTCGGGGAAGCGACATGGAGGTCGTAGAGCCCTTGCCGATAGCCGGGATAATTGAAGGCAATTTGAGATGCACAAAAGGCTTTTAATGGACCAATTATTGAACGAAGCGTTTCCCTACGAACCAGTAGCTTTTACTGAGCACAAAACTGTATCAACTGATCGAGGCCATTTTGAGTTCACCAGTTCTAGCCTGCAGATATTCTAGGCTTCAAAGATATATGAATCCATGGTTCTATGCTGCTGAAGGATGTCGTAGCCTAGCAATGACAGGCCGTTTCAACTGTGCCGTGCCTCTCCTTGGAGCTCTATGGCTACGGCACTTGTGCATTCGCTATTGGTTGCATCGCGAGCACATGCCTTGATGGAGACACCGAGATTTCATGCTTTATGGGTTCGGATCCCAGTTGCGGTCTCTGTTGCTACAGGCATACGACCGGAGTTGATGGAGAGAGTATGGGGTTGCAGGAAGGATTGGCTCGTGTTCTCGCTCAGCATCATGGAGGCGCATATGGACTGTGCGCCTAACCGCCCAGACCCCTGGCATCTCTCAACTCAGCATCTTAGGTTCTTTATCAAAGCATCCCAAAATGCGTAGTAGATGTTCCAAGAGTATCAGATACGTGGAGAGCTGCCGATTGATATCTTTCTACATATTATTTTTGCAGTCGATTCGAGCGGTCAAGCCAAGCCAGGTTCACCAAAAGCTGAATTGGAAGACAAAATAGCGATTCCGTCTCACTAGGTCCTCGGTCGTGAATTGAAATCGTGAGGACTGATTGCCTCCTATGATTCGTGAAGCTGAATGCGCGATATTGGGGAAAAGCACGGCCAACATTTGGGGGTTGTGCTTTCGTACGCATGATACCGTAGATGCTTCACGTTAGCGAGCCTTCTGCATTTTTCTAGAAACTGCATATGCCGGCTATATTGCAGTCAGACTTAGAAAAAAATAAAAATGAAAATAAAAATCGTTTCTTAATGTCTTTAAGAAATCATGAGACTTCTTTCAGTAGATATGCCGATGCTACTATCAGGGGTAAAAAGTGCCTTGTATGGTTAGGAAATCTGAGGGTCGGCAGAGAAACGGAAAGCGAGTTGACAAGATCTCTTCATGAAATACACCATCCACAATTATCCCAAATGTGAAAAGGTAGTACAGTAGCTAGCGGACTGTGTGGAAGGCCGCCCCGAAACTATAGCAAGGTTCTACTGCGGAGGGAGGGGTAAGGGTTGTGTCCAGCGGCATAGTCCAAATTGCACGCATTATATGGTAAAAACGATTTTATATTATATGATACTTGTTTGGTGGACAAAACCGTCCCAGGAACCCAGACTCCAATCTTCCATTATGCAATGTAGGAGGCAAGATGGTGATGGGTGAGACTTGGACATACTAGCGTGGATTAAGAACATCAAGTTTTCTTTCTTTTGATACTCACGACCGTTGTCTCCTAGGGGACCCCATTTACAGTATTTGTTTATTCAAAACATCACAACGCCTACAAGTTTGTAAGCCTTAATGGCACGGTTGCAGCATGCCTTAGGGATAGAGACTACTCATGGCCAGCTATCAGAACAAAATGAAAGCGTGAAGAAACACCGAGAGCCAGCTTCATGAAGTACTCATGGAAACAATCCATCGCACATCATACAAGCCAGTCACCCTACCACCCTATTTATTACACGCCCTAATTTTGCCCCTCCTTCACTTTCTGTTCTAATAACCTCCTATTTCTCCTTCGCCTTCGCCACCACCCCTTTCGCACTCTTTACCGTCACAAGCCCAACTTTCGTCGCACCCTTCGCAACATTCTCCACTGCATTCCTCTTATCAACTTAATTTACGTCTCCCTGCTCAAAATGTTCTGTGTCCGGACACAACTACACATGGTAATACCCCTCTTTGATATCATCTTCGACAACAGGGAAGCCTCCTCTATGGTCTCCTCACCCTTTTAGGGGCCCACGCCTTGCATGGTTAAAGGAGTATTAGACATATCCGGATCTCGACAATTGAATGGTGGATTGTTCGTTGATTTGGTGCTCATCTTGGTTGGTATTAAAAAACGATAGGAAATAGTAGCAAACTACCATGAATTACCGTTGCTTCCAATGAGCGTAGAGGACGAATATACATTATCCCGTCTTCATATATAGTATTATCATTTACTGTTAACAGTGTAGTGATCATTTGTACTCTCTAAATCGTAATAACCTACCACGATGCCCAGGACAAACCTGCTTGGATAGAGCCACGCGGATCAAGTCCTCTATTATGAATTTTCACATTCATCTCCTTTTAATTTATGATTACAAACTAGCAAGTTTAATTTGCAACGCCAGTTAATTCCATCATATACACATCTGCATTCCACTTATGATCCCAGATATCAACAGTCTCCATAGCCTCCCTATTCTAACTATCCACAATCTTATTAGCCTCGTCCGACTCGCCAGCCTCGCCACTTCGTCCTACCCTTATTGCTCTTATTGCCTGCCCTCTCCGGTCTGTTCATCCCGCTGTGAAGTATCTTTATCAGACTCTGCCGTTCGATCCTGGTCTCGCGCATAATCTTCCCAGTCTAGATTATTTTCTGGAGGGTCAGTGAGAACGGCAAAAGCGTTCCGTTTCTCCAGTACCAGCTTTTTGGTAATATATTCGGTTGGCATTTTTGGCGTGGTATTCGGTTAGAGGCCGATAACAGGTGTATTAGATATGTGTTTCGATGAGTGTTGTTGCGACTTAGGAAAATGGCATTTCTCGTTCTGGCTATTATGATGCAGTCTAGGGTTGGCTATTCCCAATAGAGAACCTAGCAGGCCGATGTATCAAAAATGGTAGTAGCCTCTAATCACGGGCAGAACAATCACAGGAATCCTAGCGCTGTAGATTATCCCCAATCGACTATTGAAAGAAGATGAGAGAAAAGGAATGGGTGCATGGGCTAGCTACCCGAGTAGCTTGGTTGGTCAGGCCCAAACACTCGATACCAGCGTAGAAAGAGAGGAGACTACAGGGAGGTTTCTATTATATCAGCATGTTCCTAACAAAGGGCAACAGTATCACGTGCAACCCACCCATAGCGTAGCCTATTCATGCTACTTTCCATCTTCCTTCCCCTCTCACGTCACCCCTACCCGCAGCTTTGCCTACAGCGTCTTCCTTATCGTCCCCTTTTCCTATCTTCAAACCTATCTGGGTCCTCTTATACCATCCTTCAAGTAGAAGACGTGCCAGATTATCGCCATTCCGGTGTTCGCTGGCCGTGACACAATTTTGTGTAAAGCAGTTGCATATTTCAACTCTTCATTTCGACCAATATGCAATTGCGCATTCCAACCGCACAGAGCTGATTCCCACACCCACCCACTCAGCAAAACTCTATCCACCCAGCCTAGTCGCAAACGGATTCGTCAGCTCTTCAAATTCCCCCGTCTTCTAATCATCTCTCTTATCTCATCTTCCTAACCTTCAGTTCAGTTCAGTCTCTTCCCATCCCACGAGCAGAACGCCTTCACTGGTAAAACCCCACTCCATCCTCTTCTGGAGTCCTTTAAATCTTTTCTCGTGTTATGATATCCCGCTCCAACGCTACCTTTCATGAGTCTGTACCTCATTATTATCGAGCCACACACACACACACAAAGACAGAACCGCCAGTAGTCCTCCATTAAAACACATTTTTAGCACACCTAGAGCACTCTCTAAAAAAAACCCGCCACATACTACATTCCCTCGCCAAATCTACTCTAAACACAACACACATTACCCACCTCTCTTGCACACTTGC
Organism: Lojkania enalia; assembly: GCA_010094045.1. Lineage (NCBI taxonomy): Eukaryota > Fungi > Ascomycota > Dothideomycetes > Pleosporales > Lojkania > Lojkania enalia. The sequence goes on from ML986628.1 coordinate 134,463, forward strand.
CAAGCATTACACATATACTCCAAAGACATCAACAAACACACCGCACTTATAATTAATCTATCAGAGCCCGCTATCCAGGCCGAATGCAGTATCCCATCTCATCGCATCCACAGCTCAGCAGACACACCCATCAATACAGTACGCTGCAACACAGTGCAGTGCAATGCAATACAAACGCATACAGCGCCAATGCAATGCAAGCGCAAGCGCAACGCAATTCCCTGCATCCCTCAAAGCGCACAGAACCCGTCATAGTACACAATCGCAATCCCATCATTGCCATTGCCCCGCATTTGTTTCCCTGAAAAACGCCATTCCCGAATGCAAATGCTTTAGAACAGAGAAAAAAAAAAAAAAAAAAACTGGAATACATGTACCATGCACCATGCCACCCTCAGGAAGGGGCACCCTCGAAAGGGAATCGGTGTAAAGTCCCTGACGCAAAAGTAGCTCTTTCCGTCAGAAAAATAAAGGAAGAAAAGTGCCGAAGCCTCACCATCAAGCAGGCAATGGACTTTTATTCTCAACCTCGAAGTCTGCGCCGTCGGTCAATTGATGCATCAGAGCATAATCTATCCGGTCCAGTCCAGCAAACATGCCAAGCTTGTGCCATGGAGAGAGAAAAGATTAAGACAGATAGACACAAAATTCCCTTCAACTCGGGAACAAGTATCCCTCTGCATAACAATGACGTGAATTTTCGAATCCTTGCAAGAACTCTTCCTCAAGCCATCAATCATCGCTCATCCTCACTATCCCAGTCCAATTCCTCATCCTCCATCTCCATCGCTTCTTTGATATACTGGCTTGCCTTGGGATCCAAATTTAGAGCGATCGTAAAATGCCGAATCGCACTCTGCCGCTCTCCAATCTTCTTGTACGTCTTGCCAAGCAAGAAGTGCACGTTGGGGTCGTCGGGCGCTACGTCTTTGAGGTATTCAAGGTCCTTAAGTGCCTCGTGCGGCGAGTCAAGTTTGAGATGGATCTGGGCCTTGCGGAAACGAGCGAGGTTGTTACGAGGCTCGAGGTTGACAGCGGTCTGGTATTGCACGAGCGCAGCAGGTGCCTTCTTCATACGATCAAGCACCTAGGGCAGTGAGCACACCTTCATCGTCAGAAGTAAGTCATTTTTGAGCTCACCGATCCAATATTGACGGCTAGAAGCGCGTTGGTCGGGTTGATCTGTGCAGCTGCCCGATAATGCTTCTCCGCCACGTCATACTTGCCCATCTTCTCATATACCTGGCCAAGACCATACCAGCCATTGTAATGTCTATTGTCTGCGCCGATCGCACAGCGGTATGCAAATAGCGCCTTGTCGTACTCCTCATTAGTCACGTGTTCATGGCCTTGTAGTGTAAATGCGTAGGCAAACTTGGGGTCCAGCTGCGTTGCGCGGTTAAAGCACTTGATTGCCTGGTCATGTTCTCGCTGGAGGGAGAATGCATTTCCTAGAGCACACCAAGCCTGTGGAGAGAGCCGGTCCTGGTCAACTAGGGTATGAGCGAGGTAGGCGAGATCTGTCTCCTTCTTTAATTGCCATAGAACGTTGGAAAAAACTTCCATATCCTCCATGTACGACGGCGCTTTGTCTCGTATCCGTTGGAACACTCTCTCGGCTTCGGTGTACATCAGACGCTCGTAGTACGCTTTGCCAACTTGTGCAAGCACCCACGGAGTCTCTCGTTGCTGCGTTGGTATGGTAGTGAACGCCTCTAGAGCTTGTGCACACTGGAATCGACTAAGGTATGCATATCCTGTGCCAATTTTGAGAAGAAGATCCAGGATCCAGTTCAAGGCTTCCTGTTCCCGTCCCGAATCGATTGGCTGGGCCATTTTTGGTGGCGGAGCATTTCCGGCTGCGGCACTCGCTGGCCTTGACTCTGGTTTCGTGGATTGATCCGAGATCTCGACAGGAGGTTTCCTGTTCCCGCTCACAACTCGCCCCATCGTTGACATCGACCCACCCTTTTGCCCCTTGGTTCCAGTAGCCTTCGCCTTCCTCAATTCACGACGCTCTTTGGTCTCTGGGTCCCTGCTCGTTGCAGCCTGTAACCTACTCGCCGATGGCCGTATCTGACTAATTGAATTTAACAGCCTGACACTTCTCCTAGGTGGGGCGGCTGCTGGATCTTGCGGCACGGCGGATTGATGGTGCATTGAATGTCCAGAAACGTTCCTCTTATGACCATTTTGCCCTATCGGCCTCGGTATCTCCGTGGCGTCAGAACTCTCTGACCCCATTTTGAGCCTGGTTCGGGTCGTTATTGGTCGCATTTTCGGCGGCTCTTCCGTGGCATTGAAAGTTTGCACTCTCGTTTTCTTTCCCGGCGGATAAGGCACTTCTATTCCCTGGTCATGCAGAACTGGTCCACCTGCGTCACTCATCATCATATCGTCATCAGGAATATTCTGTCCATTAGAGGTCGGCGTGTCCATGTCCGGGTAGGCGGAACCAACATTAACATTCGGAGGAGGGATGCTGCCGTTAAGTTTCGAGAGAAGATTAGAGCCTCCGAGGTTGAGCCCAACATCGCCTCCAGTCCGGACCGAGGGATTGAACGGGTCAATCTCCGGGGCTGAAACGAAAGGATTACGGGCCTCAAAACTCTCTTGCGAGACAAAAGGATCGCTACTATTGCCGTTGGACACCGAGTGGGACGTGGCGGCGAGAATTTCAGGCGTAATCTTGAATATGTTCATAGGACGTACGAAAGCGCCAATGTCGCAGAGGTCGGTGAAGGCGTCCCATAGGAGAGGGTTGAGCTTTAGCGCTTCGATGTAGTAGTCGACGGCCTTCTTGGTGTCGCCGTGGGCATTCCAGAGCTTTCCAAGGAGACAATAGCAGGCGGCGGCATCCGGGATGTGTCGCCTCGAGATATCGGAGTGCTTATCTGGGATTTCCGTCAGTACAGGGTACAGATGACCTCTCGAGCACACGGTGGGGCGCTTACTCCAATGGTTCCTGCCCGCCCAATTACCCCGGGCTTTCTCGAGAGCATAGGCACCCTCCTGGAACCTGTCGAGCCCTAGACATGCTTGCGCGAACACGAATGCACACCCTAAATGCTGCGTCTTTCCTCTAGAATAATCGTAAGCCGCTTTGTACCTGCCAAGCCGGAGGTTGCAGAGTGCTATTAGATGTGCAGAATCGGGGTCGTGCGGTTGCAGGCGGCCTGCTAGGAAGAGGGCATTCTCGAGGAAGCTGTTGTCTAGCGAGTAGTATATGGACTGTCGGAGGAGTGCAGGTACACCCGCTGGTTGGGGCGCCATGGTCGCCGCGGCGACGGTAGTGGTGAGTCGGAAGGCCTAGGAGCAGCGTGAATCAAGATCCCGCAAATGAAGGCAGAGCAACAGTGCAGGTGGTGAGGGAGCCGTGTGCAGGGGTGGAGGCGGTGGGTTGCGAGGGTGCGGGCGTGCCTAGGTACAAGGTTAGAGGTTGGAGCAAAAGGATGTTGTGGAAAGAACGCAATGCAGCGTACACGGCGGGGAGAGCGACAGAACTCAGTCCTCGTGACTGGCTTCTGGATTCGCAGTGCCGGGCCTTAGTGTCCCCAGGCAGGACTCCATGGGTTCGTAGGATTGGAGGTGAAGGTGCGGCGGTGGATGAAGATGTAGTCGTGAAGCTCCGTCGCGCCTGCCAATGTTGTGGTCTGGCGAGTAGGACGCACGGGCCGCAGCACCCAACCACAACCACCTGCACCACAAAGAGGCGGGCGCTAGCTTAGCAGCCACCCACCTTCACCTCCACTACTCTCCTCAATTTCGCCATGGCCCAGGTATGTCCAATGTTTGAATCCATTCCTTCACACTATCTGCCCTTTTGGGCTTTGATTCATGGTAAACACTTGTCATTGCGCACCATGCCTTGCTCCTCTCAACCTCATCTTTTCTAGTCCAGGCGACGCCAGATCAACACTGGAAAACCCCCATAAAGGCCCACACATCTAACATGCAACCCCCCTAGAAAGCCGCTAAGACCCTCGCCTTTCGCAACACGGCACGCCTCAACCAGACCCTTTACGCAACCATCACCATCCACCTCCTCTTCTGGCTGCTGCGCGCCTTGCTCTTCCGCTCCAGCTTCACCCGCAAATCACTAGCCTTCTACCTCCTATTTTCCGCCCCGCAGCTATTCATCCAATTCCAATTTGAGCGTATCAGCCGGCCAACCTACAACGCGGACGGGGTTGTGAAGCGCAGCGGCGAAGACCTTGAAGCCAAAGGCTTGACAGAGTACATGTGGGATGTCCTGTATTGGACGTATGGGTGTGTGATATTGGCTGCGGTGCTAGGCGATTGGGCGTGGTGGGCTTGGGTACGTAGGATAATGCCTTTTACCGGCAACGATGAAATTGCACGAGAACGACGCGGGCTGATGATATTAGGGCATAATTCCGTTGTACTCGGTCTATCTAGCTTATACGACTTATGCAGGCATGCGAGGCGGTTATACCGATGCGGCGGGCGTCCCGCAATCAACTAGCAAGCGGCAACAAAAATTGGAGAAGCGCGGTGGGCAGAAGGTACAGTATCGATAATGGACTTGGCATTTGGTTGTCACCCATGTCAAAACATGCGGCTACCGCTACTATTACTGGAAGAGGCCAGCGAGTGCATTGATTCATGTGCCAGATTTGGGATGGCAATGAACTCGGGGAAGCCGATGTTTGTGGAGCTTGCGCGACAGGAGGGGAAGCGATGCATACCGTAAACTCGTCTGAATATGCTAGCCTTGGTCTGCATCTGACACGCTCATGATGAATGCACGTAGCATCAAGTCGAAGCAAAAGATAGCGTTAAAAGAATCGAAGCCCTGAAAGCGCCTCGAAGCATGCTATGTACCATACAAGGCGCCTCCACATGTATGTTACAGAAATGTACAGAGTAACGTATAGTACAGTCATTCAATATCTCACGCCTCTACCTTTGTGGGAATCTTGACCTGTCCCTTCTTACGGTCTTCATGCGGGAATCCATATCTCCAACCAACGCCCTTGTAGCTCCTCTCGCTCTTTCCAACAGCTTCAGCGTTAATATTCTGAATCACATAGTCCCATCTTCGCTGTGGCACTGTCCTGAGGGCCGCCTCCTCGGCCTCCTTCTTCTGCGCTTCCTTTTTCTTCTTTGCCTGCTCAGCCGCAAACCGGTTCTCTGCAAGCTGTCTACGTTGTTCGAAGCTAAGGCCTGAGGCAAGCTCGCGTTCGGCCTGGACAAGCTCTGGGTGGGGGATGCGGTCGTCCGCTGGAAGGAGGTTGTTGTCAAAAGCTTTGCCGGCATCAGCGCGGGTAAATTGACGAGATTCGGCGACAGGTACGAAAAGCTGTTGACGGGTTGCGGGATGCACAGGAAGATCGTTAATGGGCTCATGGTTAATAGGCCGTTTGCCCTTATTCCCAGGAAGGGATGGGTCAATATAAGGTGTGGTAGGAACCATGGCGAGGACTGCTTTCGAGTACGGAGCAGCGAGTGTTTTGCCCTGCCAAAATTCAGTATGCGTTTCTAATGCGAGAGGGGCAAACGTGGAGGTTTTTTTTTCAAGTATCAGAAAGAGCATAGTATGTGTTGTAACCATATAGAGTGTCTTAAAGACTAATCGAATTGTATATAGTCTCATCATAGTGTATGTATCTAGAAAAGTAGGGTAGAGAACGTACCTGGGCAATCCACTCCTTCTCCATCTGCTTTAGTCTTACCACAGCTCCGACGCGCTCGTTGCTCACTCCAAACTCCACGCTAGCCAGGGACACCGTCGCCCCGTCCCTCTTCACGCGCTGGTATATCGCCTCTCTTAGCTCCTCGCTCAGCACCGGCTGGCTTCGAAAATACTTGTTCAATGGAAACGGCCGAAGATCAGATGTCGTCTCAGGAGGAAGTGGTTCCTCTGCCTCTACCTCTGCCTTCTTAGCTTGCTCATCCCTCCGAGCGGCCATCTCAAGCTCGTCCCCCGCCTCCTGTCCTTCGATTGGCTGCTCCCCTTCCTTCTCAGATTCTCCCTCTTCCTTCTTTGTAGCTACTTTGTCGAGCTCCGGTCGCTTTCTCCGCCATCCTGGTGCTGCTCGAACGAGATTTCCATATTTGTCGTATGCACCAAGGTAGTTAGTGGAGTCAAGTAGAGGCTGTTTAAGACTAGCTCCGGGACCATTCAACCATTCATAAAATTCACGCCGTCTCAAGGTAGCTTGTCGACATGATGTCTGTGAAAATTCATGTGCTATGCTCCCTAGCTTCAAGGTGGACCGAGGTTGTCGGACGGAGAAGAGAGGGGAAGTAATGTTCGAGGAGTGTAATCGCGGAGGCATGGTATATTGATATTTAATGCTAGTGCATCGAGATAGAAGGTCAAGACCAGGAATGAGCGTGGTGGGACGATGGTGTTGATATCCAAAATGCTGAAGCTCCAGCGCAGAAAAGACGCGCCAAGCCGACCGGGGTCTGTCACGTGGTATCGCCAAGGTTCCATGGATCAATGTTGCAGCGCATAATTGCCGGCCATCCTGCCCGTCTAGAACACTGCGTCTTGGACGTGTTCCTGCTTCTGGAATGGAGTACTCAGACAAGGATCGGCATGTTTCGTTACTCAGGAACGGTTGCGTCGCTGCAGGGCGTCGTCACCTCACATGGGCTTCATCTAGATCATTCTCTGTCTTTGCGCTGAGACATGACTTTTATTAAGTGCTGCTAAGGGGGTTCCACTCTATAGCACCAGATATAACTGGCCTAAAAACCGTTGTCGAAGTGCTCAATAAAGAGATGTGGCAAACGAAAACACCAAGGTCGGTCCTAGTAAATGCTTGTAAATAGACCGAGGGGGAAAAAAAAATGCTGTAAGGACAGGATATCTCCTAGCTCCTAAAATGCCGTGGAGCGTAAAAACGCACGCTTCTAAAGTGACCAATGACCCGAGAATTTCCGCAAGACAAATGAAATATACCACAATCAAATAACCGCCATGCAAGCGAAAACCAAGGACAACTGAGGTCTGCTCAACCAAAGTGTAATCCAGCCATGCGCATCCGAGTGTGGTAGCGCCGTACTATGAGTGCAAGGCCATAAATGAACAACTCCGTCGCAGATGAACAGACAGCCGAAGGAAACCAGCCACGACCGGCCCTGGTGCCATCGAGGTGATGGGGAGAAGCGAACAATAGACTCCAAGAATCCACAGCGTAAATGCCTTTACATATGCGCACCTTCTCCATCCCATGCAATACTCCCGCGATACCTGCTTTTCCGAATCCCCCGACCAGACCAAGCAGGGAAAACGATGGACAAATGCAACCCAAAGGATGCACCAACATGACAAGAAGGGAAACCCTGAGCAACTCCTATACTCCCGCTCCGAGCGAATCCTGTAATCAACCCAACGCAAAAGGGGGAATCATCGCTGTATGCTCGAAATGAAGCCCACCTCCACCGGGAGTAGCGGCCCGATAGAAGCTTTTCACGCCAGAACCCATGCCATTGTTTGTAGAAGAAATGAAGCAAAACCAGGGAAAAACAAAAACAAAAAAAAAAAATTTAAAAAAAAAAAAACAAAACACCTCGCAATGACAAAAATGACAGGATATAACGCAACAACGGACAAGACAAATAATTCGCACGCGCACAGTGATCGGTACTCCTGTAACTCCAATGACATCACTCGTGACGGCGTATCAGATCCGGTTCGTCAACCTCTTCAGCGTCCCATCATATACGCAGAGTAACCTCCCATGCTGCCAAATCCATTGCCGGATACACTGGCGGCCAGGGATTGGGTTCGAATAGGACTAGCCAGCTCGTTTCCTCCCATTCCAAAACCGCCGTTGGAGTACATGCCAAAGGATGAGGTACCGTTCGCATGGCCTGGAGTGGAAAGGCCCGGAGGAGCCGAGAGGCCTGGAGGAGGGCCGGTGGCTGTAGAGAAGCCTGGTGGAGCAGCAACATTGCCGCCAAACCCTGGTACTGCGGTCGTGGGGGTGATCGAGGAGGCGGGTCCCATACTGGTGGATTGGCCTGATCGGACGCCGAGCGGGTTTTTGGAAAAGCTGAGTCGAATGCCGCCCTTGACACTGTTATGCAACGGTTGACCGTAGAGTTCATTCAACGCCTTTGTTGCAAAAGAAACGTCTTCGAATTCGACAAAGCACATGGGTCCGTTTTGCTTAGTCCGGAAGCAGAGTCGTTTGTACCCACGTTGCTTGGAAAAGATGGCCTTGAGCTCATCCTCCGACGTATCGATTGGCAAATTTCCGACATACAGAGTATTACAAGGGGGGTTCTGGTCAGCTGGATTGACTGGTGGATAATTATGCCTAGAAAAGTGCTGTGTATATTGCTGATAGCTGGCGTTGGGGCCAAGGTTGTTGAGCGCAGAGGGAATGGAGTGAGGCGACATTGCAGAGAGCGCCGTGGCCGGGGATTGCATTGTTGCAGCGGATCGGGGCGATGCATAGCTTTGGATAGGTGGCGAGCTCATTCCATTAACACCGTTGGTGTTAAGTGATAACGAAGAGAACCTGGAGACTGGAATGGCCGAATTCGGGGTTCGTCGAGAGAGGCTGGGATGAACGGTCGACCCACCCGTGGCAAATCCAATTGATTCTTTCAAAAGACCCTCGTCATCATCGGCTTCATCGTTGATGACGGATTTCCCCAAGTTGCGATGGCTAAAAGACGTAGTGACAGGTGACGTGGGGGAAAATAAGTTCTGGACCGGAAATTCCCCGTTGCCAAGACCCGGGGTTCCGTTCGGAGGAGACATCTTCTCCATGTTCTGAAAGGTGCCATTGAATCGTGACGATTGTCGTCCATTAGCCGTGGAGCTAGGGATGCCAGAAGAAGTGGAGATGGATCCCTGTCTGACCGGCCCGTTGTCGACTGTATTCCGCCTTGAACCGATCGCTCCTGGGTTGGCGTCCGGCACCAGCTCTACGATGATGTTGGCGTCATTGGTAGCGTTTCTCTTGCCGTTGAGTAAGTCGCGCGCCTCCTTTGCGCCCTCCATGGACTTGAATCGAGCTATCGCGGATGCGAATCCCTTGTCTTCCGGATATTTGGAAATGCTAACGACTTCGCAATCGATGAGATCTTTTGCGAAAAGAAGAATGTTCCGGACGGCGGCGCTGTCGCTATTGCTCGGCAACCTACGCAAAAAGATGGCGGGGGTTGTTTTTGGCTCGGGACTAGGCTCGCTTTCGCTGAGGGAGAGCAAGGAAAGGCCGTTCTTCTCGGAGATCCTGCCGTTTCCTATGGGCGCAGGCATGTTGTAGGTATGCGCCGTAGAAAAGACGTCGGCCGTCATAGTGTTCTGGGATGCGAAAGGCTGCTTCGGCGGAGAGGACGAGGTAGAGCTGAACGAGCCGTGCATGAACGGGCTATTGGAGAGATTCGAGGGACTCGTACTGCTCGGACTCGGCCCACCGGCCATGCTTTTCTTTGTCCTGCCGTTATCACCGTGGCCGTTTTGCGGACAAAGGGTAACGATCGTGGCGAGTCGAGGCGTGCGAAGCGAGGAAATGCGAGAGATCGGAGACAGCAGGCTGGACGCAAGTGGTACGCGGAGGGAATGCCGCTGAACGCTGGCGGTCGAGGACCCGCGCCTGGGGGGTCAAACAGCTTCGAAACGTCGCAATGCCGAGTTCGAGTCCAGCACCGACGGTAGGAAGTCGCACCCGAGAGGCGACCGATTGACGCGCAAACAGAGGCAAAACCGAGCGCACCGAACAGAGTGCTACTGGCGAGAGAGTATGCGCTGCGTGTTCCCGCTGGCGACGACGATGTAGGTGTCCGTCCTGGCGTGGGAGAAGGGCGGCGCGGGCTGGGGTGTGCGAGGCAATGCGATGCGGACCGGAGAACAAGTGATGCGATGTAGCGAGCGGCCGGGCCTGATATGAGACCTGGCCAAAGCTGCAGGAGGGAAAAAAGGAATAGCAGTCAAAGGAAGGCGGGCGCTAGGCTGGTCGGCGGGAGGGGGACGTGTGTCAAGGAATGCGCATGCAGGCGCTGCTGCTGATGATGAGTGAGGGTGGGAAATGGGTGACAAAACGGTCGGAGAGACCAATGGCCGCGAGATCTAGAAGGGATTTTGG
>ML986628.1:144660-233854 GCA_010094045.1 Lojkania enalia
AGGCTGCTGCTGGGGCTGCTGGGCGCGCGCTCGGACGGGCGTGCGTTTCGCGCCGCTTTGTCTGCGTTGAGGGGGTTGCCTAGCGGATCGCAGCACTGGCCAATGATAAGCGCTCCGGGACCCAGCGATAGAGGCGCGCTGGTAATGCTGGTGGTGCTGGCGGGCCAGAAACCAGAGCAATCTCCTGCCCAGCGCACTCCGACCCGGCGGAATGATAATCAGCTGCCGGTCGCGCACTCGTAGCAGACCGGTCGGACGCGCGGTAATAGCAGGGAGTGCGGTGCAGGCGCAGGCACAGGAACACGCACAGGCACGGAGGAACGGGCGACGGCGACGTTGATGATATTGCTGCTGCTGCTGCTGCTGCTGCTGCTGTCCGTGGTGGAAGCGGAAGGATGAGACTGGGGGAGGCTGCTGTGGCGGCGAGCAGGAGCATCTGATTGCGCGCAGAGACGGATATGTAGGATGGCGAGCGGCACGGTACGCTTCCAGGAGCACAGAGAGAGGGGAGAAAGGGGAGAGGGAAAGAGAGTTATGGATAGGTATAAGGTGGTAGGTAGGGGGGGGGGAAAACAATGGTGGAGATGGTGGAGGGCTGGAGCTGTGATGGTGGGCTCTAAAAGTGAGCTCGCAGCAAGCACAAGACGGCCAGGAAGGCGCGTTGGGATTGGGGTTAGGGCCTGGTCGACGCGAACAAGGAACAAGGAACAAGGAGTAAGGAGCAAGGAAGCCGGTGTTAATTGCGGAGGAGGAGGAGGAGCATGAGCAGGGTCGGTTGGTCGCACGGTTTGCGGACTCCTCCATCCAGAGATTTTCCTCAGCGATATCTGCTTAGCTCCTCTGGCCGCGACCGCGACCACCACCGCCACCGCTAACTTACTGTACCGCAGCTCCTATCGCCTACAGACTGCCATTACTTCTGTTGCGCGCGGAGACTTTCTCTCTCTCTCTATGTGCGTGTGTGTGTGTCTGTCTGTCTGTCTATCTACTTTTGGCGCGGTTGTGCGCCGGTAAAACTACACTCACATGTTGTCTGGTATCATCGTCATCCCATTCGGTACTCATACATAGTTGCTCACACCGTAAATACTTGGTTTGTGTGGTAACCCTCTCTACAAGTACCTTATACTACGGGACCCATATGGGCAGACCGATTTCCGCCACGGCCCTTCCCACGGTGGGCCATGGTGCGCGCATGCGTGGGCTTCGCGCAACCAGCGTTGAGACTACTGACCACCTAGGTACATTCAACTGAGAAACTAACCGACCAACCGACCAAATGACTACTGACTAATGAGGCCCGTCGAGTACTCGAGACTCGAGACGGAGGTAACACACATACATAGATTGTACTGGGTAATGGTCGACCTCATAGCTGGGCGTCTTATACCCTCCCGGCCACGTACATGCTTAGGGACGTTTTGGGCTCCCGCTGCTGCCAACCCACACCACATTCTCGGCGATCTTGGAGCGAGCGACGATTTGCAAAACCGCCGTGGCCCGTGTCGCCTTCTCGCCTGACTGGCTGGGCCGCTGTACGGCATCGGTATGTATCAGCCCTTCCAGGCGATTATTTCAGCTCTTGCCGCCCTCTGTGGTGTCAGCGGCCCGTCACAGCGGACTGCCAGCGAGGGGCGTGGGGTGGACAAAGCACTACTATTACCACTACCACCACCACCGCCTCCTCCTCCTCCTCCACCATGTATGTACTGCGACCCTATCCGCTACTGCCACTGGAGGCGAACCTCTGCCTGCCTGCCTGCACCTCTCTCTCTCTCCCCCAGAACCTCTCTTGCTGCAGTTGTGGCAGCAGCAGACAGGATGGATGACGGCGACGAAGACTCGGGGCCCCCCTGAAACAGGTCGCTGCATACGGGCCCTGCCAGGACGCGGACAAGCTTCAGGCTATTATTCTGTATTGCTAGCAGCGGCATTTCCACGGGCTCCCATGATGGGGTTCTGCCCTTTGCTGCGCGCACGCCGGCCGCCCTCCCGCGAACCCCAAGAACACCGCCCGCATCACTAGCGTGTGCTCGCTCACCGCGTACCTCAAGGCTGGTGCTTCCATGTGGCTCGTGGCGCGGCCAGTCAGCGGGCCAGCCAGCATCCATCCAGCCAGTCAGTAGTAGCCAGCCAGTAGCCAGCCAGTGACCAAGCGGCCGTCTTTGCGGCCCTCAGGTCTGTCGCTGGGCCTACTACTGCGAAATCCCGGTCCTCTGGCGCAGCAGCCCCGGCCTCCAGCCAATCGCCGTCGCGGGCCTGCAATGTTGGAGAGTCTGGAAGGGCAGATCCCCCCCTCTCCCCAAGAACGAACGCTTCAGGAGGGTTACGGGCCTGGCCACATTTGTACCTGTGTACTTGTCCACCGAACGCCCGTTCATGGCTGGTTGATAGGTAGAGACAAGCTTCACCCGACCATGTATGTGCATACATACCTACATATGTACGCCAGCACAGACGACGGTGCTGTCTCTGCGGTGGGCCGCGAAGAGAAGAAGGGATGATGAGCGACAGAGGTAGAGCGGGGCCTCAGACATGCATCATCCATCAATCTCCATTTCTTCTTCCCTACCCGAGTCTTCAAAGTCAGCATTTAGATCAGGCAGACGACCAGTGCGGGTCCACCACCCGCCAATCGCGCCGGCCGTCCACACGGCTTCCCGCACCCGCGTCCTCCGGTCGCGGCCAGAAGGGGTCCATCTCTTTCAAGCTCGCACGCCCCGTCTTCACCACCGCCCAACAAGAGCCGCACGACCATTATTCCCGCTTCGGGGGGCACGTGGACAGCTCTGTCACATCCGCGCGTGCTTTTCCCATCACCGGCTGGCGATCACTTTTATCGCTGCCTTATCACCGCCCTGGCCGTTTCCAGTCCCACACCCTTGGTGTGCCCAATCTGCCCAATCACCGCCTGCCAGTCCCAGAGACCGTGATCGTCTGAACAAGACACAGGTCCGTGGACTGAGGGAAATCCTCGTTACAATGTCATTCGACAGTCGCTCCAACGCCTCTGTCGATATCGCCACGTGGACCCATCCATGTTAAGAGCTGCAATCTCCATCCTCTCCCTAAGTTCCAGCTCCAGCCAAGTCCCGCGTAGCCGATGGTAGCCAGAGCATCCAAACACTCGGCCACCTCTGCCGCTTCCACTGTGTTTTCGTGTTACACCAGGACTTTGTCCGATTTGCTCGTCCTTTCAGATGGCGTGCTCCAACAGCACGCCAGCTAAGTCGGCGCTTTTCCATCACATTCGCACCTCGGCCCTATATACCAGAAACAGCATCAAATATGGTCGTTGTCAACCTTCACGCCATAATTGACTCGAGTCGCTGTGACCAGGCCTCCGTCACTGCGTCCTTGTAGTAGGAGTCTTGACATCCGAGTGGCTAGTAGCTAACTAACTCACCTACTTTCATCCCTCGTGCTCCTCACCGTCTCCAAGGCCCAAAAACTCAGCCACAGGAAGACAGCCGCATCAGATGTGTCTCAGGCTGGACCCTGCAGTGATCATGTTGCAGAAAGGAAAACACGGTCTCACTGTCTACATCTACCGACGATAACACTAGACAAGCATCACCAGAACCCAATCGCGAGCCTGCACTCCATCACGTCGGAACATATTCAGACCCGAGTTCTCCTTGCAGGAGGCCAGTGTACGGACAGAATGCTAAATGAAGTCAGGGCCTCACCCTCCGCGGTGATCGATCATGGGCATGGCGCCAATAATTCATGCTGGTATTGAAGCAAGCACCAGAAAGTTGGCGGTCGCTCTACGCGCTACCTACTAGTAAATCAAACCCAGTCAACCACGAAGTCATGTGGAACTTGTCAGCCCTAGCAATAGCCATGCAGATCGCCCAGTCTACTGCGCGTACATCCCCTGGTGGGGGAGGGCCTTGTACAGGCTGGAAGTTGCCCGATTTTGAATTCTACTACCAAAGCAGGTCGCAACATGATTCTAGCACAATATCGAGATCCAGAACATTAATGATGCGTAGGTTTGCGTACGTCCTACCCCCCCCAGCCTTGTCTCAGCGAGTCTTTTCGTTACTCGACTGGCGCAGCAATGTGTTTTGTGCGACACAAACAGGCTTGCTACAGCGCCACTATGCAGCACAATGGTAGGGAAGTTTATCGCTAAGACAAGGTTGTTGATAAACCTGGATAAAAGCGCACTGTCCACGGGATACAATATCAACGGCAACGAGTTTGTAGCCCACCCCCAAGATCTGCACAGTATGTCGAGGCCTCCATAATCTCGGATTCTCAAGAACGTCTTCAATTTCACGTCGAGCTTCCTCAACGCGTCCCACCAACTAGCCTAGCCAGTGGCTTGCAGACTTCCCCGCAATTGCTCCATCGCCTGATAGCTGCAACCGAGGACCTAGGGGCCGCCCCAACGAGTATCGAGGCAGCAGGTCGAAAGGCGTCTGGCCACGTCTCAACTCTTTTCGAATGACTCGCCCAGGATCAGCCAGAGAGACCTCTAATAACCCTCTAATCACACGTTAATTCCTTGCGCTCTGCACACTCCAGTTCCAACCCAACGAGCACAATGTTGCTAAACCCCCATTAGCGGCACATGTTCAAATTGTCATGATTTTCGGCTATACTACTCTCTAAAGCACATCTAAGACCGTTGTCTAACGGGCTAACACCAGTCCGCATTCAAGATATCAGTAGCTGAGTCAGCATACTGCCTTCGAAGAGACCGTGCATTCCAACAACGCAAGATCGGAATCAGAGTAAACATTTGTGCTCTGGGTGTATTTTTTATCATGGCATGATCCATCGAGCAGCAGAGAAACACCCCAGATGCCCAAGCATCCTCAGGCCTTCACCTATATACTCGGTTCTCTCACAGAATACAGGGACCCACCCAGCTTAATCATTCAGCAAGACGTTTGCGAGTCCTGTCGCTTATGCTCTCGACAATATCTCCAACGTATGCAGGACACCATCCAATCATGTGAACGTCTCGACGCCAGCTCATGTGCATGTCAAGCCCCTCATAATGGAAAGACCACTATGACCAGTCGGAATCTCCCAAATCTCGGGCCGAACCTCTACCGGCAATTGCAGTTTTCCGGAATACACGCCCTACGCGCGATTATGAACTCAGCTGAGCCATTCAGCTAATAATCGTCCCAACCACGTCGATCAGATCTTTGCAATGCTGCATTCTGTACCACTATTTGTTCCGTAAGCTACACAGCGATTTGATCCAGGAAAAAGAGGGGCATGCTCGACGCTAGCGCACGCAAGGCATCTAGTGCCTAGCGTATCTGTGACTGGACGGCTCTGCTCCGAGGCTTCCCATTGGTCCATCTCGGAATACCACAGGCTCACGAGCTCTCGCACAATTCCCCAAATTCCATCCCCATAGTCTCGAAAGAGGAACGCTTGCCATCGCCCGGTTTCTCATTTCTGACTTCTTTACTGCTAGCCGCAAGCGAATTCATTACCTTCAATAGCCGTCTTACATCCCCGCATCAGAACTAGCTGCTCAGCTCCACTCAAAGCAAGACATAGTTACGTACGCCCGCGCGACTAATGACGATAGACTGGAGACTCAGCTCTTCTCTTCGTTCTCTGCGTGGCCGACATACGCCCGACAGGTTCCCAACTACTTCATGCAAACCATAAACTAAACGCTAACCCACAAACCGCCGATTATCGAGCCGATCACCGAACTAGGAGTTCGCAATGTGGGGCGGCGTGGCCGGGGAAGCGAACCTAAATAGAACGCGGATACGCGCCCTATCCCGTTGTACACTAAGTTGCAATCGAATCTACCTAGATAGGATAGGATATGATGACGCAGGGACGGATTGTAGGCCTCAATCTTATCATATGATCGAAAGGGCATGCGGGTTGCCGGTATTAGATAATGGGGCTGGGGGTGTTAGGGTTGGAACTAAAGCTAGCCAAGAGTTGGGTGAGGGTAGGGAGTCTAATGAGAGTAATCTTTGAAGTTTGTTGGCTTGGTTTTTCGCGTGGGCTAGTTAATTTTGCGATTTGTTAGCCGTACTGATACCTGACTTGAGTTTTGGGGAGGTTGAGATGGGTAGATGGGTTTGTCTTTTCGCATAGAGTTAATTCCGTGCGAGTGAGGAGTGGTGCGCGGTTGTTCTATCATGTGAGTGCTTTGGGGTAACTAGTTGTCAGTGATAAGGAACTGGATGAGCAAGGACCAAAGGAATGAGGTGACTGAAGGCGGTTTGGAGGAGCCGGTTGTCCTTGGCTTAGGTTTTCTCCCTTGTTAGCACCATGCGTGTCTTGGACAGAACAATTTCGAAGCTTTCCCTTCCTCCTCGATCTCTTTTACAATTGTCTAGTTTTGAATAATACAGTATAGCTTGTCTTGGTGATATCAAAAGTTGAGCGGCGAACTTGCTATGAAAATGGAATGTGGAAATGGCGCCAAAAGCGTGGCGAGGGATATTGTGTTCGTACTGTCTTCTTGCAATATACGAAATGGTTTTTGGGTGGGATGGTGTGATGTTGTTTCTCCCTTTATCCTTCGAAATATTCAGGGAACTGGTTGCATTGGGAAGATTCGCTGCGTCTACCACGTCTTCCTCAGAGATCCCGATTCCAGTAAATCGATTATGATCGCTTTCCGTTCTGGCATTTCAGTATAATATGTGAATTTTGACTGAGTGTTTGATGTAGAGTGTGCTAACGTGCAAGGAATCTTTTTTCCACAGCTCAAGGGAATTTATTTTCTCCTAGTTCGAACTCTCCACGGGGATGAAGGGGGGTTAGACTACGCGGCTATTGGAAGTCATAGCAGTAGATTCCTCGACTAATAACGCATAAGTCTTCCGTTTTAAATTCTTGATTTTGACTTTTATGTTGGTGGAAATAATTCGCGGAGGGCGGGGGTGGGAAGTGGGTTGTCTGCCTTATTTGTGCTTCGTAGAACTAGTGAATAGAGGATGGTAAAATATGCACTAGTAATATAACCAGTTAATCTTTCAACCAAAATAGGACTTTTGAATAGAAGCGTTGTGTTAGCAGCATGATTCCGTATGCTAGATATCTAGTCCAATAATACGGGAAACAAAGCCTTTGCTGTTTGGATATCGATGGATATATAATGGGGGAATTGAACTAGAAACAGAAAAGCTTTGTCCGAACAATTCTTCTTGTTTGGAAGTGCAAAAATTCGGTTAATCAATCGGTCTCGTTCACTTCATAAGGATATGTTTTACTTTTCAAGTTGAACCATAGGGATTGGATGAACGTGGTTTGCGCCCAACGCTAGATTTTACTTGACCTAATGCAAGCCTTATACAATAAAGTATTTGTAGCAACACACAACGTAATAAATCTACGAGAAAAGGACATCATCAATATTCAACTGTTTTTTAGTGTCCCAGGGATCTATGGTTCATGACGACTTGCAGAGTAATACGTAACTGTAATCAACACCTGAAACTTTAACTCATGTGACTCTATGAAATCCCTTCGTAGTGTTTCGCGGGCTCCTCATCGAGAAACGACATGGGATTCATGAATGAATGATGCTCCGCTATTGTTTTCCTTAACTTGCTGTCCGTATCAGGGAGCATCAATTGCTGAGGCAAATATTGATGTATTGGAGGGTAAGTAGCCTGCCTAGCTAGAGGCTGGCAATGGCGAGACTATATAGGCCTAAAAAAACAGACCAACTATAATATGATAGTAGAAACATGCGACACTTACAGCTATATGTGTTTGGTAGTAGCTTTTAAAATCATAAGATTCTGCTCGGATGAGTTTGCAGGTAGGATATGCTCGCACCAGCATGTGCGTATAGACGCGGGTATGGAGTATGGATATATGTATATTTTATCTGCCGATTTAATATAACACTCTGTCTTTCCTACTCCCCCTGCACCCCCTGAAGAGAGTTGCTATCTCCCGCTTCAACTCCTGTCATTTAGGAATTTATGAATCCTGCTTATCAACACTCCTGCTAATAGTTTGTCACCCGGCTAATATCCTATGAAGAAACACTGGGAATATCTTTTAGTCACGATTGATACAATCCAAAAATTTCACTCCAATATTGCTAGAATAGTAAATTGTGTTCCAAAGAAAGCTGGGTATCTTAAAGTAAAGGTTAGCGCAAGTATCCGCCGCTTTAATTTTACCTAGGAGTCATTGCTAAGGTATCTACCATTAGTATCCCTAATAATATTCAATAATTTATTTTGTTGTTCCAATCTTATCACTGGAGGAGTATTGAGGATATCTGTATAAATTATCTATGTTAGTCTATGCATGATGCACTTCGATCCGCAAAGTAGAAGAACATAGGCCTGGATTGTTAGATATTCGCATTTTCAGTCGTAGATATTCTATATGGAGGAATTATGATCAAAAGAATTCCAGCTCAGACGCCTTCTTCATCTCTTAGATAGTATTTTTTATCCTTTATATACTCATGCTAAACACATTATATCATATAATGAACGAGCACGGAAATATTTCACCACTCCATCAGCGGAGATAACTGTCGCCTACTTCCTTACCATCCCCATCATACCAAACCCAAACCCAGCCCTCATAATCTTCAGAGAGCCGTGGATGACCTCCTTTCACTCTAATTCCCGATTCTTCTTAAAATACTTGCCCCCTATTCCACTCCAACTTCAGGGGCGGAACGACATTCTATCTATCCTCGACCAGACGTACGCATTCTGCTTCTTAGGCTTGTGATTCGAATAAAAGGAGCTTAGGTAGTGAATTCCATTTAAGACATACCCTAAGCTGGACTGTACGCCTGAAAAGAGCGTTACCACGTATCGTCGCCGCCCACCACCCATCACCAACCGCATATGACAGAACGCGAGAACACTGTGCAATTGAGTTGGTAGTTTATAACCCTTTGGGCTTGCGACGATCTCTGAATCTTCTCTAATTAAATGGATGGCTTCACATTAAGTGGCTATTATATATAGTCTAGTCACCGTTTTGCTGAAATGTGTGAGTGGCTAATGGAGATCAAATTGAGAGATTGCTCAATCTATTCCTTCATCTAATCGGAAGATGTGGGCGGCTATAAAGGCAAAAAAGGACTAAAGTATGATGAGTGCTGGTTTATAGGCGTTGGACAAATCTAGCGTATACCGAGCGCGGTATGGTTCTAGTATCGTTGTGACCTCCATTCACGTTGTCGGTTCATTCTTATTGGGTTAATTCTGCAACTAAGAGGAGCTGGTCCCGGTGTAATGATCTAATTTGACCCTATTGTGCGGTCTCTACGCAGATGCCTCTTTTAATCATTTGCCAACAGCAGAAACACCTGTCGCAGATATCCAAGACAAGGCTGCACACATTCCTCATCATAATTTAGTCACACTTCCTCAATTCAATTCAGCTCAGGTTCTTGGTAATATCTACGCGAAGCACTCAATCAAACACCCAACTCGCGCTACCACACCGCATCCAACGTACAAATAATGCTCACATAAAACTGTGAATCGTCCGCCCATGACCCATTCCAGTTTTGTTCTGTTTGGTTTGCCACCGACCAACTCCGCAATACGCCGTACTCCGCTCGCCGTTTCATAGAATAATATGCTGAGAGTCATTTACAGTCATCACACCTCGTGTGTGCGTGCTGAGGCCTCATCAATCCGACATGCATCATAGAAATCATAAGCGCTACACGTCCCCTTCTATGCTGTCTATGCACCACCTTTTACTTAGAGATGTGGTCAAACAATTTCGATAAGACTCAATATGCGGCCCTCATCTTCAGTCCCTCTCGACTGTCCTCGATACCAGTTGTCTGTGGAAGCGGGTTACCATTCCCTTGGCCCGAGACGTGCGACAGACGAAGGAGTTCCGCTAACATAGCGTCCCGGGTACGGGTGCACAGTGCATCTACATCGGCAGTGGTGAGCCCTAGCGTAGGGATCGCTGGAAGGACTATGAAAAGTCAATACAAAATGTCAAGCAGTCGCGAGTGCCGAAAATCCATACCGCTAACATCAATAACGCCTGGCACGAACCTCCTCTTTTTGATGTTCAACACGTGGCTATAATTCGCTACCACTATAGGGACGATTGGGACCTGGGCCTGGACAGCGAGGTGGAATGCGCCCTTCTTGAAAGGAAGTAGCATTGGGTTCTCCGCGTAGGATCGTGTGCCTTCGGGGAAGATGAAGACGTTTTGGCGCTCCTCGCGGATGGTTTTGGCGGCGCCGTCGAAGGCAGCGCGGGCAGTGGTTCGGTTGGCACGGTCGATGAAGACGGTCTTGGAGAGAGCCACTAGATGTTTATTAGCGAGAATTGTTCGGAGGGATTCTGTGGGAGATGACTTGTAGACGTACTGAACCAGCCGAGGAAGGGCACCCAGCGCAGAGAGCTCTTTGCGGTGACGGAGGTATATTTGGGAAATGTGCAGCCGAGCATGAGGACGTCAAGCTCGCTAGGCACTTGTTAGCAATCGCGTTCATTAGTTGAAGCGTGTCTCGCGCTTCGTCGGCCATCCGAATAGCATTCGATTGCCATCTAGTGTGTATTCCCCGTCGCGCGGACATGCCAGCACCCCGAATATATCCAAAGGCTGGAGGATATAGCACTCACGTCTGATGATTCCCCACAAAGATTGCCGGCCTCGTCAACAGCGCCTCCTCCCCCCCCCTCCGCCCACCTTCAATCCTCCCACTATCATTGACCCTGAACGTGACTCCCGTACCCCACCACATGGTCCACTTGAAGCTCCGGGCAACCGTCCACTGACTCAATCCCCCATATCCAACTAATCGCAGTATTATGCTCGCAATGACTCCGTACGACGCGCAGAAGCACATGGCAAGCCATGACGTGAGCAGGAAGGCGCCGAATGAGGCCAGCTGTGCGGCCCGGCGGGGTAGAATTGTGGAGAGGACGTGGAGGACGAGTATCAACGCGGGCGGACCGGCCATGGTGTAGAGTAGCCAGCCCATGACGACTTGGCGTGGATAGACGGCGCGGCCGTATGTACTGCTCGGAGCTTGGTGGAGGTTTTCTCGAGGGAGCTCCGGTCTTGCTGTGGGCGGCGCAGTGGTGTCGCTATGTAGTTGTAGGACGTGCAATGCTAATTGCCGGAGCTGCACTGTCAGTGAATGACGCCGCAAGGGAGGAATGAAGATAGGCAGAGGGAATGAGGCTGTTGAGTCGCGGGACCAACTTTTTCAGCGGAAGGTTGGGGCTCCAAACCTCAGCGCCCTCGCCTAACCGATTGAGGAAAGCCAGCACTCACTGTGGGAGCTACTAAGCTTATGGGAAAGCTTAACTGTGCGCCTCTCGTCTATTAACTAATAATCCTCTATGCCCCAGGCAAGTAGAATGCAGAGCAAGCAGAGTGGTAGAGAAGGGGGTTTCCTATATCGCAAATGTGCGTGGTGGGTCATGCATCTCATGCGCCTTTGGATCGGCTATGTGATATGCACGCGTGACAGGAAAATTGGCCTGACGATATCTAGAACCGACCTCGGGGCCGTTAGCGTTAGGCACAAAGATGGCGGATGTTCGGAGCTTGACGACTATTATTGCCCATCGAGAGTGTGCGATAATACTTTACGTGAGAGATTCTGTACCAGTACAAGCGTGGGTCAGCCATTACAAACTTCCAACATCACTAGAGTACACCCATGTGATCTCGCGGGGCATGAAACAACCTTTCTTCACGAGACGTCTAGATGCCAATGAACTCAACTTGGGTGATATCATATAATATCAATAAGTTTGCCGAAAGACGGTTATCGAAAATTACATAGCATCACCAGGCCTCAAATGAGCGAGACTTAGCGAGCGTATGGCGTCGTAAGAAGCAGAGAAGAAAAGCAAATCTAATACCAAGTGCTATGAAATGCTTTCGGGAAGGTAGTGGACTGCTGTAGAAACGTTATCGACAGTTGGCATGGTCATTGATATTTCCCAGTCCGCGACTCATTTAAGGTTCTGAGGGTGTTTTCTCTGCCGCATGTGATTCATTTTGGATAGTGTGTTTGAATGATTCTGCACTCTGCCGTTGCCTGAACAGTACAAATGTTGAAATGCTGAAGCAAAGGACGTCGGTGAGGAAAATCGGAATGAGCATCCACCGCCAAGCTACCATGTTTGTGACGTTAGAGTCAATCTTGTCGCGTTGGTGCTGGTCCGCCAAGGGAAGATCCAGGACAGCCTTGAACCACGTCTCCGGCGTCCATTTATTCACAGGGTAGGGGATGTATGACCGGACGATGCCTCGTGAGATGAACTGGCCGCTGGTCTGGTTTGTGACAAGGAAGACTACAATTATGGCGGATAGTGTAAAGAGCACAGCAAGAAAGTGCAATATAACCAGCGCGAGTAGTGTCTTGGATGGAGTCTGCGCAAGCAAGAATTAGCTCTCACAGTTCCTTAGAGACTTGATTAGTAGGATTCCTCACACTTAGTTGCCGTTCCCGCTGTCTCCATGCAACATACAGCCCGAACAAGCCCAAAAAGAACCCATATCCTGCGACTCCGTTGCTTTCATGGCCTTGATCGACCCAGAGATGTTTCGGCTCTACCACCAGTTGTACCGTTCTCCCTGGCCAGTTGACCTGATAGGAGCCTACATGGTCTTTTTGGTCGTGAAGGAACCCGACCATAGAACTGATGAGGCCAAGGCTGGAAATCGACAATGCCGATAGAAGTGCGTTGGATAGAATGATTGGAAGAAACTTCATAATGCCAAATGCACCGGTCGCCGTGGGGTTCAAAGAGTAGTAGGTTTGTGAGAAATTGCCCCGTTAAAGTACTTAGTCAGGCATCTGGGGGTCATTTCTGTTTATAGAAAGCAGTGGCGATGATGAGTAAAAAAAGACGGTCCAACGTTGCTAACCTTGCGTTCACCAAATCACGCCGTCCTTGCGGCTGACTGATGATATCAGCGCCATTTTGGTTAGGAATCCTAAATGACGAGCGGTCACCGGCAAAGTGGCGTGGTGGAGGGGGGAGGGGAGGAGGAGGAGGAGGAGGAGGAGGGAGAGGAAAATAACTATAGTGGAAAAAGTCTCATAGAGAGTAACTAGGAAAATATCAAGGTAGAGCGCAGTTGCTAGACCCTAACAAATTTGACAAATGGGGTTGTGGAATGTTGCAGAGGCTTCGTTGACCTAGCTGCGCCATAGCGGTCTTTGGCCTGGGTCTTCAGCCTTACCCGCCGACGTCCAAGGTTCGTTTATCGGTGGCGTGCGCATCGATTTTCGGGTTTTGAGAGCGTGCACACTAGTGCATTTTGAGAGGCTTCAAGAACCGATTAGAGTCACGCTTTCTATTAAGTTTTAGCTAGCTCGCAATCTCCCCGTCTACTATGGCGCCTTAATGGATTAGGCTCAATCTTCACGGAAGTGTACTAATGTCAATATGCTGATACTCGCCATTGGTGGAAAAAAGACAACAAGCACGCGATTGTATTTCTTCTACACAGATGACGGGAGCGACTATAGCTCTGAATGTCATGTTTATTCATGTGATAGCCTTCGATCCAAACAGCCTTAACTTAATTCGAAGACTGAGTTGGTGCGTATAAAATGTTGTGGCGTAGTGTGGCCGTACTATGCCGAAGGGCGGCTAACTATGAAGGATGGCTAGAAGCGGAGTGCTAGTAGGAGACATGCAGCCGAGTGCGCATATGCCGAAGCTCGTTTATGAACCACGTCTGATTCAGGAGAGCTAAATGGAAATTCGCCGATATAAAATGTAGGGTTGGTGAAATTCGGGGCAAGTATTTAACTAAATTCGTCGGCATGGTGACCAAACGCCCCAGAACACACACACCCATAATAATACAGCTCGATTTATGCTACACTCTCCCAATATTCATGATCAACGCAACCCATTCCAACGCCTTATCACAAAACACAATGGGCGCCACCAGCACTCCCACCCATGGCGCTCCTCCCAAGCTTAAGACCAAGGACATGGACGATAGCAAAATCCAAGCTGACCATCCCACCAGAATGATAGCGAATAGAGCATACTTCGCAGGTTTCAGCATCAATCCCTTCAGCGGTCGTTTATCACCGTCCCTCGAATCTGCTTCCGACCACTCACCGCCAAAGAGCGCAACTCAGCATGAGGAAATTTTTCACTTCTTGAATCTCTAGTGATGCCGAAGGACAAAGGGGCGTCATCCATTAGGGCTAATGTACAACAGACCGGAGACTAATCATAGGTGAAGCAAAAGAAGACATGGCTCTGCCCCATCTAACTGATGAATTCGCTCTTCGGAATGGACCTTGAGAGTATTATTCCAGCCGTAGACGTTGTTTATTAGACGAGGAAAGATGGTGCAGAAGAGCTAGAGACGAAAATGAGGGTTCAGAGTATGGTTGAGGCACTGACTACAGATAGGGAGTATGAGGAGTGTGCAAGAGGAACTAAAGGTGAGGAGTGGGCTGAAGAAGGGCAAAAAGGGAACGACAAGGATGAAGAGAAGGGGGACGCCGGGACGGTGCTAGAAAAGTTGACCGTAAGGAGGGGGCGTAATAGATAGATTGGTGGGCTTTGACACGGTTGAATGAGAGAATTTAACATATTTTGCTTTGTATAATAGGTTGGAACGACTTCGGCAACGTGACTGGTAGGCTTAATAATTAAAATTTGCCAGAGTTTGCACATGATTCTTCACGTTGGCTGTAATTGACTTATCTTGCTGTGTGTACTTGAGATGGCATAGAGTGCTTACAAAAAGGGTAGGTAAGAAAATAGGAAAGAGGGGAAGAAGAGTGCGAAGACGAATGAAAAGATGAAAAAAAAAGAAAAGAAAAGATGAATAGGGGAGTGAAGGAGAACCAAGATCAACCTCAGTGATCTCGTAAGGTTTTCCCATTCTATCATTCTTTGTGCATCCGCATTGCTTCCTTTCCTGGTACAATGCAGCAACTCGCTGCTGCCTGAGTCACCAGGACTAGCGAAATGAACCCTGTAACTATCCACGCGTCGTCACACCGCGCAAAGCGCCCCTCGTCTGCTGCGCGATATCATGCGACAGCGTGCAGGTTTCGTGTTCTGAGTCACTGGGCTCGGCGCGTCGCTACGGGACGCCACTGACGCGCCGCCAAAGTTTGAAAGTTGAATGCGAGTTGAATACGAGGGGAATAGTGAGGGGTAACAGCGCCTTCAATTACGTGGCTTGGAAATATTAGTGATTCATGGAAGAGGAGGTCGAGGTAAGCGTTGGCCTGAGGTATATAAAGAGGACAGGGGAATTGCAAATAGTAGAATTCAAAGCTTCAAGGACTGAGTCTAAAAAGCCTAGTTATTGATCATCGAGCGATTGAGAAGTGCTTGTATTTGCTGCTGCAGTGTCACTTCATATGGTGTTTATTTTATTCCTCCGTCAAGGGTACTATCGTGTTGAAACTGTCCAGACCAACGGCTCTTCAAACGTACCAACTACCGAGCTCGAATCTTCGTCAAAGTCCACAATATGTCGACCGAATCCGCTGAAACGAAAGGAACTCCACCAGTCCCACCAGTCGGAGCCCCATGCTGGATCGAAATCATGTCCGTCGATCCGGCCAAGTTGAAGGTACGTCTGTTCTCTTCTTTAACTGCATCCGTCACTCGAAGTTGAGATCCAAGATATAAAAGATGAAGCCCATATGCTGACGGTCGCGAAGGAGTTCTATGCTGCCCTCTTTCCGGCCTGGAACTGGAAGCCCTCAACCGCCGAATCTGAGAAAGACGGCATGATATTCTACGACTTCGATCAGCCGAAAGGTATATCTGCGGAGGTCATGCTCTCACTTGAGAGTATAGTGTTGACGGATTTCAGGTATTTCGGGAGGTATAATCAAGCTCCCCGAGGGAAGCGCAAGGACTGCTGAACTGCCGATGGGTTTGGGTATGACGGTGTATTATTTTGTGAATTCGATTGACGATGTGAGTTTTCAATCTAGAAAACCCGCCAATCACGCCCTATGGTGTCATCTTGTAATTGAGGATTGATACTAATCGCTTTTTGGTATCTAGATCGGCAAGCAGATTGAGGGACTAGGTGGGACTTGCGTGCTGCCAAAAACCGAACAATCGACCAACGGATGGTATGCAAACTATAAGGATCCAGAAGGAAACAGGTTTGGGGTTTATGAGGTTAACTGGGCGAACCCTGGTATGTAGTATGTTTGTGGTGTGTAGAAGGGGATATGAAGGATATGGATCCAACCTACAGTGGTGATGGCGAGAAGATGTTGGTGTGATTGACTGCAGCTGTCTATAGTCAAATCGATTAATGTATTCTATTCTTGAATTGAGCGTTGATGGAATGATTTCGCTTTGAAATTGCTCTCAATGGCCTATGGTCTGGACATGAGCCAATAGGCTGCTTCATCATGAAGACTGCTTTCTTAGCACGGGAAGCGCCAGTCAGTAAATTCGCCACTCTGGAAGATAGCCCATCACATTGGAAGTAGCTGACGTTCGGCGTTCGTATTCGTCCTTAACTTTAGGATGGTGTCGGGAAGATGATTTCTTTGGGCAATCTTACGACTTAGGCAGATTCTGATGCTAATAGTTCTTGTGGCTAACAGTGATGACAAGAGCACGTGTGTCGGGCCATGGCGGGGTTGCGGAGCCTTCTCTGGTAGAAAGCGGAGCGGGGAGCAAGGATTTAAACCGAGGTCAGGACGCGATCTAACTGAATTAAATGATGAAATATATAAGATTTTTCCTTTGCATAGGGCAGAAAATAGGAATCTGCAGAAGGTGAAGTTCGACTGGTGTGGAAGAGGTCATCCAGGATTGCTTTACCCAAAAAGAGAAGCCAGTCCATGCGATGACGAAGTCTTGGCAGCGGCAGCCACAATGCCTTGAATATCCATCTGCGGCACTGGACACATCTTAGAATGCTCGACAATTCGAAGGAAAAGGGCTCAGTTGGAGAGCGGAATTCACTGCCTTTCTTAGGCGGTGTCCGTAGTCGAACCCTGCAAAGCCGGCTGTGCAGCCAATCAGCAAGTCTTGCTGTGGTGGTTCGATACATCGGAACTACTCGTCGGGCGAACCTGGGAACTTTTGTGCTGAGTGCCGGTGCCGGCCAGAAGAATAAGAGACTCCCACACCCCACATCGCGCACCCCCTCCCCTCACATACCAGGCCCCAGGGCGCTCAACGGCATTGGAGCTCCAGACATTCTCATCCCGTGGAAAATTCCCGCTGTTGTCAAGGCCCTCAGGGAGAATTCCCCATGTCGTCCCTGCTGGCTCCGCAATACGTCCACGGGGTGTATATCCCCGCGGGACTTCTCCTTGTCGGCGTTGCCATTATCAAGAAGGAATGGCTCCCATATGCGGCTCTTCTGGCAGCCGTCCTTGGAGGGTGGAAATTCTCGAGCATGGGTGCGATATCCCTCAAACATCTCTAAGCTTCATTCATCAATGCTGATCTCCGTAGGATCTCGAAAAGTGTTGAAGGCCAACGAATTCCAGGAATTCGAGCTCAAGGAGAAGACCATCCTCTCGCACAACACTGCCATGTACGATGACATTCCATGTCTCCGTTTCGTGCCGGTCTAACAATTCCCAGCTACCGGTTCAAGCTCCCCCGGCCTACCGATATCCTCGGCCTCCCCATAGGCCAGCACATCTCCCTTGCAGCCACAATCGCAGGCCAGCCTAAAGAAGTCGTCCGCTCGTACACTCCGATATCCTCCGATGAAGACAAGGGCTACTTCGATCTGCTCATCAAATCCTACCCGACCGGCAACATTTCCAAGCATGTTGCTTCGCTTATGGTTGGTCAAATAATGAAGGTGCGCGGTCCGAAGGGCGCCATGGTGTATACTCCCAACATGGTTCGGCACTTCGGTATGATTGCTGGCGGTACCGGCATTACGCCGATGTTGCAGATTATCAAGGCCATCTCCCGCGGTCGTGAGGCCGGCGATGTTACCGAGGTGGACCTAATTTTCGCAAATGTAAATCCTGAGGACATCCTATTGAAGGAGGATCTGGATGCTTTGCCGAAGAAAGATAGCAAAATTAGGGTGCATTATGTGCTGAACAACCCGCCTGAGAAATGGGATGGTGGCGTTGGTTTTGTCACTGCGGATATGATCAAAGTATTTTTTGCGCTAGCATTTCTTCGAATAAGATTGTGCTAATTAATTTGCAGGCAAAACTTCCGGCTCCTGCTAGTGATATCAAGCTTCTCATCTGCGGTCCACCACCTATGGTCAGCGCTATGAAGAAGGCCACTGAATCTCTCGGATATACCAAGGCAAAGCCGGTCAGCAAGCTTGAGGACCAGGTGTTCTGTTTCTAAAATATCAATATCAAAAGAAGATAGGGCGCTGCGGTCAAGGCCATGCTCCCGTTCTAGGAAAATCGCTGGTTGAAATATAATGCTTATATTCGTGGCATCTTCACATATAGATCTCGAGCTCATCTGTCCATGGTTCTATTTTGATTTTTGCTTTCAAATATGCTTGAGATACTCCTCTGGTACTAGAATTTTTACTATAGATCCAACGCTAGAACTCGGTCGGCGCTCCGACTTTTGTTTCGAGTTACTGCGGAAACATTCCGCCATCAACTTCAGTTACTTTATTCGTCACATACGAAGTCTTCATCGTCCACGGAACTGTCTTTGCAGCTTCTTCTGGCATGCTGAGCCTACTGATCGGAATCTCTGCCCGCTCGTCAGACACCTAATACTTGGAAAGGACAAAACACAATAATATACTTCTAGCAAGCTGTTTCGAACTGTCCGGTAGCATCTTCGTCCTTTCAATCAACGCCGATGCGACGCCATTCACGGTAATCCCTTTCTTCGCATATGCACCCGCAAGCCAATGAATCAACCCCGTGAAGTGCAGGCTTTGAAGACGCGTAATGCGGGCCTACAACCCCGCCCGTGAAGCCCGCCACACTACTAATAAACACTGTTCTACCGAACTGATTCTTTTTCTATGACCGGCATGCAGAGCTGCGATAAGCGGTACGCGGAGCCGCAGTTGATGCGCCATGCGCGCTCGGAGTCTTCAAGGGGCCTGAGGAGATGTATGATATGCTTGAGTGGCCGGCGGTGGAGCTGGTGTTGTTGATTAGAATCGTGGGGTTGCAGATGCGGTTCCTCTATGCGTTGAATAGATCTTCGACCTAGCATTACTATATGTCTATCGATCAACGCGTCTCCATTCAATAGCCAACCGGTTGCGTTGTGCCGAGGGTTTATATTTAGTATCTACTGCTTTATAATTCCCTAGATCCACGCAATAGCATTTGTCATTTACCTGCTTATTATATTCTTGCTCAATGGATTGTTTAAGGTTGATTGCACCGTCTCGGTCGGCGTTGTCATGTGCGAAGATGGCGCAACTTTGGGAAGCAAGGGCAAGGTAGATAGCACGACCGATGCCACCTGTGGCGCTAGTTACGAGTGTTATTTCGCCTTTGAGAGGTTTTGGGGCCATTGGGAGCTATTAGATGGATGCTCGAGTAGAGATGGTACAACAGGTAGACTGGATTGATAGGTGGAGCCGAGGCGGTTTCCCCGCTTGAGAGGTGGGATAGGCACCCTAATTGAGAAGGGTCGCTTACGTGGGGAATGCTTATGTCCAAAGTAGCGGAACCTGACACTCGTCAACTCTCTTATTTTGATGTCTTTTCATCTTCCCAAAAGTTCATTCCAATATACGCTCATTCGAACGGATTGACGTCATCTTCTATTTCCCACGACAGATATACAACTACCGCGGGGCGGCTTCAATCATGGCCCATCTCACGAGGGAGGAAGTCCTCAAGTCTGGCGAGGTGTCGGAACAATATAAAAAGGTATCTTAAGAACTCCTTGCATGCAATCTATCCATTGTCTATGAGCGGCGTACCCGCCTTCCTGTTGATGAACCTTTCGCGTCTAAAATCTATCTTCGGCCTGGACACTGCTGATTTGAAGAAGGCGTTCGAAGCTGTACCGCACAATGTCGGAGGTAGTGACTTCTTCGAGCATAGATTGAACCGGGCTACTCATCTTGAGAAACTCCGCCATTTGTATCCTATACCAGGTGCCATTCCAGATCAAGTTAACGAAACAATGCATGATATATCGACACGTGATGGAGCGACTATCCGTGTCAAGGTTTACCAACCTGTGAAGGGTTCACCAGAAGGAGGGAGTCCATTGGTCGTAATGTATCATGAGGGTGGTTGGTGTATGGGAGACTTGACGGATGAAGAACTAAATTGTAGGATGTTCGCTAGAGATCTGGGATGTGTATGCGTGAATGTTGAGTATAGGTACGACGCACCTCAATTCATTCCCCAGACAAATTCATATTAAATCCTATCACTAGGCTTGCTCCGGAATATCCTTTCCCTACAGGTGTTAACGACTGCTGGGACGCTTTGCAGTGGGCCCTCAATAATGCTTCAGACCTTGGAGCGATACCCACGCGCGGTCTCATTGTCGGAGGCGCCTCAGCCGGCGGTAACCTTGCTGCCGTAATTGCCCTGCATTCCCGAGATACAAACCTAAAACCGCCAATAACCGGTCAATACCTATGTGTCCCGGCCGTGCTTCCCGCAGAAAGTGTACCGGAGCGGTTTAAGGATCTCTATCGCTCACGCTTCGACAGCATCAACGATCCCGTTCTCAAACGCATAGAAGGCACCGGGCTCCTAGAGATCTACCAACCCGACCCCCAATCGCCTTTGTGGGATCCATTCAACCACAAAGACGGACATAAAGGCGTTGCTAAAGCGTATTTCCAGGTTGGAGGCCTAGATCCGTTGAGAGATGAAGCAGTGTTGTATGATAGAGTGCTTAGGGAAGCGGGTGTATTGACAAGATTCGATTTGTATGCGGGGTTTGGACATATGTTTTGGACAAATTATCCGGAGATGGAGGCTAGTGAAAAGTTTGTGGAAGATACGCTAAAGGGAATGAAGTGGCTGCTTGAAGGATAGGTCGACTTTTCAGATTTAGGTGATCATTTTTGGAAGGGAATTGATAGGGAATTGGTAGGGAAGAGCATGATAGCGATTATCCATGCAGTCAACCCGATCCAAACACCGAAACCTCATTACATCACAATTCACTTATTGTTCTTATGATGATTGCATTCCACTGTCTTGCACCGTTTCGACGACCTGCAGACCCACTCGTGCAATATAATCTTGACCTATCATCCTGACTTCTGGATTCCCTACAATTGCATATAGTCTGGACTAGTGCTGTATCAAATCGGTGTATGGAAGGGCGCAACAGAATGATTTTAGAGAAAAAATTTTTTTTTTTTTGTATTGGCATCAATTGCCCTAACATTGTGCGTAGACCTTGACGTAGAAAGTGGCGCTCAGTTTCTCATCGATCGGACTACCAAAGAGACTTCATGCATTAATCAAGAGTGGATGCAATATTGTTTTCATTGTAGATTATTCCATCCTAGGAAAGGACTTGTTTCTAGCCTTTGAGTAAGTTAATGTAGTAGGAAGAAGCTAAGCAAGATCCTGCCACTTTGAATTGTTCTTGCTCAAGAACCTCGGTTGCTCTGATCGTCTCGTTAAGCATCATCTTTCGAATTGCTTCACTGCTCTATGTCTCTAGCAGAAGAGCTCATACGATCTACTGCTGTATCTTTGTCCTGGTGCATCGGCAATCCGCGCGGCTGCTTCGAGAATTCGATCTTGTCAAACGGCAATCCCACCACCTACACGTTCGTAAAACATTCGCTGAGGATGAGTAGCAACTGACAGTCTTTTCGAAAGCAGTCATGCGACTACTTTCGAATTACCATTAGAACTTTGTACTACCACCATTGAAAAGGGTGCGTGAGGCGCACTGCTAGCTATAGCAGGCCGACCTACTGGTAACTATTGTGTAGGCACACCACAGTCTCATGCATTAGAAGAATATGTAAATAAAAAAAAAAATTTCGGGTTTTTATGCGACACCTGTGAGATTCGAACTCACGCTCCCGAAGGAACGGGCTTAGCAGGCCCGCGCGTTAACCACTCCGCCAAAGTGCCTGAGTGTTAATGCAAATATTTATCTGCTATTTTTTCAATAACCGTACTAAAAAAAAATCCAAAAAAATCCAACAAAATTATAGATCATGGAGTATCCATCCACTTCGGTAATACGGAACCGAGTCCCGAGTTCTATGACGACAGGCCATGTGCGTGCCTCTGCATCTAATTCCTGAGGTCCTCCCAGCGGCGAGCTTAGACGAATTCTCAGTACATGAAGCGAAACACAGGAAATTTCTCTTTTGATCTAACCAAACTTACAAATTATTCGGAATACTATGGCGCTTAAAGACAATGTCACGACTCATTTGTGTGCGAATAGTAAATTTCTCTGACATTTGTCAATTTGCACGCTACCAAGTCCCTCTATTGTGGCTCCCATCCAATTCACTAGTCCCCCAAATCACAACTTTCGGGAGCTGCGCTTCAATGGCGGATCGGATGCCCACATGTCGGCTGCGCCCCATCTACTTGGTAGTTTGCGAATGGGACGCTGTGCGCACGGATGTCAACGTCCATGCGCTGTACCAAATAAACGTCATCTTCAGCATTAGTCGTTAGGGATCTATCCCCGAGCGCTTCAGGTCTCGTCAGATTTTGTATAGGTAACCCAGCATAGAGTTCGGGACATAACCGCGCCCGCCCAAGCAGATTTGTGGTGAGGCAGATGTCCATTATTGTTGGGCAGATGCTTTGGCCGCTCCAGGAGACCGCTATTAGACGTGTGCGCCACCACAACATCTTGGAATGACGTAGACACACGACACCCGCGCTTTCTCAAGGTTCTCTTACTATTACAAGCTTTGGAAGCCTACAAAATCAATAACAAAACCATTTGCAAATATGCCAGCACAATCAGGACAACAAAAACAGGTGAAGAATAAGTACACGAACACTTCTACCAAGAAAATGGCCAATAACAGCCGCGACAATCAACAGGGCATTCCTGAACATGAGATAAAACAGAATTCAGGTGTCTCCGCCAGCATGGCGCTCCAAGCGATGCAAAAGGCGTGGGATCTGAGACAAGCGGCCAATGCAGCAGGCGATCCAAATGCACGCGAAGAGATTCTTGCGAAAGCCATCAACAAGGAGATTGAAGCGGAGTCCTTCGGCAAGGCAGCGAAGTACACGCGCTCAGGCGCATTCCAAGGACTTGCCGCCGGCGCTGGACTCGGTGTGCAACCAGGCGTCACACTGGGCAAGTTGACTGGTGCATTGGTTGGCGGTGCGGTATCGACAGTGACCGGACTGCTAGGAGGTGGCATTGGCTCAGTCTATGGAGCAATAAATGGACCCTTCTGGGATCTTGGAGAAATGGCGAGTCATGGAGTCCGAAGCATTGTTGGGGATTTTCCAAACTGGAAGTCGACACCGTCGCAAAAGAAGGCGTTGGAGAAGATGGTCATGCAGACCAAAGAGACGCAAGCGCCCACAAAAGAAGAGTTAGAGGAGATGAAAGCGGATGCACCAGATGAAATGTCGCCGTCTTGGTCCCAGGCAACGAAGGACATGACGAGTTGGAGGCCTTCTATGCCTTCTATGCCTTCAATGCCTCAAGGAGCTACTCTAGGTTTGGGAGGTTTAGGAGCTTCTATGCCCCCTTGGGGAGGGCATAACAAAAGCCAGGACCAGCAGCAAGATCCCGATAAGCCCAACCAGCGTACCCAGATTCTGAACCAGCAGGCTTCCCAAACCCGGAGTCAACAACCGAGCCTCAATAGCAAGCAGACATCGAAGCAAGGAAGCCAAAAGCCTCGGGAGCCGCCCAAACCCAAAGAAGCTCCTAAACCTAAAGAGGCTCCTACACCTAAAGAGGCTCCAACACCTAAAGGGGCTCCTACACCCAAAGGGGCCCCTATACCCAGAGGGGCTCCTACACCCAAAGAGGCCCCTATACCTAGAGAGGCTCCTACACCCAAAGAGGCTCCTACACCCAAAGAAGCACCTAACCTTCTCAAGACTCGGTCCCAAGGAACTCCCACATCAAACAAGTCTCCGAAACCACGAGTAATCCACACACCGGAAGCATCCACTTCCAAATCCCAAGCTCGCCCGCTTAAAGGAGTTCCGGATCCTCAAGTAGCCAACAAGCCTCCAGCTTCTGGTCAATTTAAACAACAGGCATCTTCCGGTGGCAATAAGGAGAACAGATTCCCGGCAGTGACGGACAGAGAACGGAGGAAACCGAGGAAGCTAGATACGAAGAGCAGCAACTCACAGCCCGGGCAAGCATCTGCCGCGAGAAAAGCACCGCGCAAGCTCGAGTCGCGCAAACCTACTGCGTAAACAGCTATGGAGCGGTATACTGTCTTGTTTAAGTTGAATAGTAGAGGATCCGAAGAACGTATGACAGTTATAGTTGCTGCTATAAATTGTTGTATTCGGGGGACTTTTGCTTTTCGGTTTTTTTTTTTTTTTTTTTTTTTTTGGATTGTCCGCCGTCTGCACTGGTTTTGTATGCACGCTAGGGCGGTTGGATACGTAGTTCATGCACGTATACTTCTTGTAGTCTATTTAACGTGTGCTTGTACGGATTGCATGTAAGACTAATGCTATGCCGCTACACTGCTATATCGCTGAACCCACAGCCTGGCGATATATGCCTTGTCGTACGTCACATTCTTGTTTCCGAATCCCATGCATCATCAGTCTTGCCATTATAATCTTAGCATCTACAGAGCCAAGCAGCATTCTCTTCGCCCTTACTTGCACCTTCGTTAAGCTTGGAACTTCCTCACGCGCTTTATTTTTGTTCGTACCAAATCGCTGCCTTCTTCATTCCAAACACTTCACTCGCATAGTTCTATGGCGCCGATAGATTATTTACATGGGCTTATTGGAACCTATAAGGAGAAACTTGTCTGTAGTAAAATTGCTGGGAAAGAAGAGATTAAAGGAGCACTAAAGAAATAGTTGGCTCTCACTCTAAGCTTGTCTACTGTTCTTCATGCTGGCTAAGGGCTTGCTAGTGTGCAACTCGGCGGTTCTACTCCGCGGGGTCAATTAGCTCTGCATCAATCAAAAGGATGTCCCCGAGAAAAGCCACTAGGTCAATATGATGGCGAAGATTTATTCTAAAGCGGCTAATGTGCCGGCCTGGCTGGGTCTCCACGAGCACGATGATGCCAAGGATATCTTTTATAAGCAGGATGGGGTGGAGACTGTATAGGGTGGTAGAGATGGATGTATTGACGGTGCGCTGTGGTGTTCTCTTGACCTCTCGGTCAAGGTACGGTGGGGGAATATACATATAGTACATGAGACTGCTTAGTCAAGGGCTGCATAGCTGATCAGACACATGACCTGAGCTTACATCTTTGAAGGTGTCAATACCTTAGTCGAGTTTTGCACTATTGTCGTTGAGGCCGGTAGGAAGCTTGATCATTTTGACGAAGAGATGGGAGGTTTTCATTGGCGACTTCAGACTAGATTGAAGATTTTACTGGCACTTCAAGCTATGATTGTCAGCCGGGATTATCACCTATATAAGCCTTCATGCTTTAGTAGCAACAAGGTCGGCCTTTTTGTTCCCGATAATGATTATAGATCTAGAAGAAGAGGAGAACGAGAAGTCCCATAGGTTCCTGTCATGGGGAGGTCTCGATGCCTAGTGGATCGCCATGGGTTTGGCAGCCCTGTTTCTATATCGATACTACTGGGCGTTGCTGACCAAACTACGCTTATTGCCCGACATCGAGAGACTGTATGTACTATGTCTTCGTTATATTCTCGCCATTTGCCCCTGAACAACATTCCTGCATGTTATCAATAACGCTCGACGCTTCGCAGCGACTGACCCGACGGATAAGGTTTTCGCCATGAATTCACATCCTACTGCGGACACTATGAGCCCAACGAGTGTGTGTTTGAACTAGAAGACCTATAAACCTACTGCAATGATGGCCTGGAATTTTCTTCCGAACTTTCACTACCAATTTCTTCTCGGTCTGAAGCCATCCAAATCCTTCACCTCTCTCTCACCAGCCTTTATGTAAGCCGATTTCAGCAATTAAAGAGATGAGGTCTATAAAATACTTGTAATGGAGCACATTACACAACTGAGACCATTGAAGTTCTTGCGGCCTTCCAGCGTGACCCGGAAAATAGTGAGAATCTATTCACACTAAGTGGGGTACCTCGCTGGGACTATTCCGTGCACGCATCCGCTCTAAGCCTATAAACTAGCAATGAATATGCCTTAGCCAATAAGGAAGCTACACTGACTGTCGCTCCCCTAGGCGCCGGGACTCTCACTGTCCATGGCACTCTCCTCACTCTCCTCACCCTCCTCACCCAATCGACCTTCAACCTCCCTCTCCCATCTACGATCACTGGCCCCGATTCGGCCGAAGTCAAATTCTTCTGGCGCACCGACCAGATAGTAAAAACAAGGCTCCTGCACTCCTCGCTCAGGAGAACCTGGAAAGCTATCCCATCTCCCCTTTTTTCCACTTCCTCCAGTAGCTTGGTGAATCGCCGACACCAGGGCGTCGAACGTCTACCGCGCATACAGGAAGATGTGGGTGGGGGAGGCAAGAATATGGGCGAGGCGGATGACTTTGATCTACAAGCGGACTTCGACGTGACTGGGACTAGTTGTTCTACGGCACGTATGACTCACCGGAAACGCTGCTCGCGAAATTGATGATGGAGCCTCGCAGCCCTACACACATGCAGCCGATACGAAGTGACCGTGGTAGCAGTACTGTGACTCGGTGGCCTATGTATGCAATAAACGTGGCTTCAGCATTGGATCTGGCGCCATGAAGAGACAGACGGATGATTTGGTGGTGGTGCTGCTGGGTGTGGACGTGCCGCTTGCGATTAGGGGGGGCTTTTTTTTGGGATCAGGGGGATAGTGTGGAAGAAAGTTGAAGGTTGAATAGGGGAAGCTAGGATGGATTGGAATTTGAGGCTTGTTAGGGAGTGCTATGCAGAAATGCTGGCGTAGGGACAGGCGACGAGGGGGAAGATCAAGTTTCAGAGGGATATTGAATTTGTTTAGAGGTGTGGATGCTCTAAGATAGTGAGTAGCAATGAGGCTAGAAAAACCAGTGGGTATCAAAGAGCCGTGAAGAGCTGAATTGATTGTTGTAAGAGAATTGCCGGACGCCCTGTATTATATATATATACACATATATAATAGGTATATATTATAATAAGTATGTATTGATGCAGAGATTTCGGTATATGATGAAGCCATATATATACCAAGTTAAAGATAGCACATGGCAAATGTATTAAGGAGGGGGAAAAAAGATTGATCACGACCGGAGTCGAACCGGCGTCTCCACTCGCTTGAGTAATCAAGGCCCGAGGGCGAAGTGTTAATCGACATCCCCACCTGTTTCCCCCCAGCGGAGGGCTGGGAAGTGACGCTTTTTTCCAGTTAAGCTACGTGACCATTTGCATAATTCGTTGGTTGAAAATAGCGTCCATTCAAAATGGTTATATAGAAGCAGTAGCTGGGTAGAGGGGGAGAAAGGCGCTTTGTTTGTTGTGGAGGGCCTGGCGAAGTTTAACGTGAAATTTAAGCCACTATTAAGACTACTTTAAGGAAGGGAATATTAATAGCTCATAGTGACGAGCCGCTCATAAAAGAAGTTGCCGGTGACTAGCATCACCGTATCACAGTACTGCGTTTCCTCCTTCACACAGCTGCTCCCCTGACTTATGGTCGCCACGGCGGAATGTCGCGTTTCCGAAAATAAGCGGTGATTTTAATCATCCCAAACCATTTCCAACCCTTTGCGGTCGTATATTTTCAGATATCGCTAACGCGCTGCGCATATGAGGGAGTGGTAAGAGCTCGATAGCACATCTAAGAAGTCGAATAGTATAGATGTCACCGCTAGTCTCTTGGCGCGGCTAGTAGGGCTAGTTAAGAGTTTAGCAATGTAAGCACTTGGATTAGTAGCGGCACGGTTGATAAATTAGATTCGTTGTACTACCATTCTGGACCCAAACACAATGAAGATAACAAGGCTTCCCGGCCATCAACCATTCATTCCTCATTCAGGCCGAAGTTGAACATTTCCTTCATCACAACTGACGTGCCTATCTCATTCAAGTGTCCAGAAATAGGGGAATTGATAGAATTGATGTTAGCCAGGCTTGAGTATGTGTGCCTCGCCTTCTGGTCAGACTTGCGGATATCTGGTCACACCTACCCTTGTACTAAACGAGTATATCCATGCAAACACAAGCCTACATCAAACCAAAACATTGTACACGAGACGTGTCTTGCTGCCTAGTCTAACAGGAAGAGATCCAATTCGTCATTCACTCAGACAACACCCACTAGAAGATGTCGGGCTAGATGGATTCGAGCCGCGGTTCGTACAAGGCGTCGGTACCGCAATCATGCCCATAGCACCCAGATTTTCAATGTTAATATCATTTATCTACATGTTTAATTGATTTGCATAGCTCCTCCCTTGTGCCGGGTCGTTCAATAGATCGACCCTTTGCGCCCGGATGGCACTGGTTCGAGTTAACCGCAAGGCAAGTATTCCCACCGGGGCGTACGACCATAAGCAATCACCCGGGAGTATATATAAACGTCTGAAAGGGTTCCCGGTAGATAGTGCGCCTGGATCGCTGTTTGTCTACTGTTTGGTGCTCGGTCGAACATATGCATAACCCCTTACTCGACATCATACGCTGCCCCTGTAGAGCACTGCATACATGGTTCTCCCCATATTCCTCCTCTTCCAACATCATCAACTCGACCAGTCCAAGCAGAATTCAACGCCAAACTTTGTAGCACCGACCATCAAGGTGTCCACCCCACTGCCAGGCTTTACCAACATCGACACCAGCACCAACATCAAAATGCCCAATCCGCTCAACCCCTCCACTCTCCCAACCCGGTATGAGATCCGCCAACTAGACTCCTCACACATCCCCTGGGCCGCTATTATGTTCATCCACTCCAACTTCTTCCACTCCCCCATCTGTTCCGTCCTGTACCCGGCTGGTGTGACCGCCCGCGTGCACGCCGCCTCTTCCGTAGGCACTTACCTTGTCACCCACCAAATTATCTGGGGTCACTCATACGGTGTTTTCGACACTAAGTACGTGTTCCAACGCGCCGAGAGTGCCAGCGTGGGCGGGGCCTTGTACTGGGACGCCTCGGAGTCGGGACTGCAGGACGAGCAGGGGAACGGCCGGGAGGAGGAAGGGCACAGGTTGCTGGCTTGATGGACTTCCCGCTCGTCAGTTGGCGCTGAGCTACGATTCGATCCACCCGCTCGATATGGCTAAGTTGGTGCCGCTTATCGAGACGGTGCCGTATTTCGCTACTATGTACTATGTATTAGAGGAACTCGATTCGAGGGAGAAAGCGGCTTGGGAGGCGAAGGGCATCGGGGAGGTTCTGTTCCGCAGCGCGACGTTCACGCGGCATGACTATGAGGGCAAGCTATTGATGGCCGGTTTGGCGCGGTGGTTAATGCGGGAGGCGGAGCTCAAGGGATTTCGAACCATACAGATCGAGTGTGCACACGATACTGTCACGCATGTTTGGAGCCATCCAGACAAAGCTAGAAGACCGTATTGGGGCACAATTGTCAGTCAGATTAAGCCGAAGCCCGAGATTGAGAACGAGTATGAGAGGGAGATGGATGGGGAGATGGTCGTGGTCAAGGAGGTATCGAAGCCTTCTGGCTAGATTACTAGCAAGGTCTATGTTGATTTGAAGGCAGTGGGTATGCGAAAGCTTCAACGCCTTAGATACTGGTCTAACCTATTCCACCACATTCTCAACTCTTACTGATATCCAAATCGAAGAAGCCCTATCTCTTCTAAATCCCCAAATATACTTCTCAATTTCATTCCCACGAGACGGCGACACATAGGTGCAGTACATATTATTTCTAGTAGTATCTAGCTATCGACTCTAGGGTCTACATATCGACTTGTAGTAGAACGGTTCACAACATATTCTATGCCATCATTACGTTGACCGACGTTCTCGTTCTCGCCTAATAGATCTAGTAAATGTGGGTCTATGCATGTGACTTATTGTCTCAACCGTCCAGATCCACTCAAAAATGGTAGCCGGTAGGTAGCCAGCGTCGTTCGAAATAACATCGCAACAACGCCTACTGCCACAAGAATAGAACTGTGTACCAAGGTGAATTTCATCAATTGAAAACCTAAAGCTACACTTCTTTCTTTGCGAGGAATTCTCAAAATCAAAAAAAGAATCTCTTTTTTCTAATTAAAAAGACATACCCAAAAAAAAAAAAAAAAAAACAATCAAAAAGATCGTCGAAATTGTAACAACACGCTCTCTACGAAGAATCCTGAAAACTCCTTTCGGAAGCCCAAACACCGCATAATGCCCTGAAACCCTTTCTCATGGCCCTCCCCCTTTCTTTCACTAGAAATACATTCTACATCCTAGGAGCCTAGGTATAGCTTATTAGTACTACGCCTTGCTCAACATTCTTAGCACCTCCTCCTTCTCGCTTGTAGGCAGCGTGCTCAACAACGTCTTTACGCCCTTTAGGCCACTCTCCCTATCGCGTCGAATCAGCTGCGCAACCTCCATCGCAATGCCCTCGCTCTTAAGCTTCTCAACCCGCTCGTGGATGTTCTTCCTGTTCTCCTCATACCATACTGCCACACTCATATCATCGTGCTCAAATTTGGGGATGTTGGACCACGCATTCAGCATGTCAAGACCCCGTGCGCGAGTGATGGCGTCGGGCTTGGTGACGTCGGTGGCGGGGGCTGCGGCAGAGGCCATCTTCTTGAGGATATATTCCTCATTCAGACGGCGGCGGAGACGCCAGTAGAAGAAGCGGCGAGCATTCTGCCAGCGGAGGGATGAGCGGATGACGCCCTTGGCTTGCATGCGGCCGGCGCGATCGTGAAGGTCGGCGAATTGCAGAGCGATCTGTCCGTAGATGGGAAGGAGTCTCTGCTCACGCTCATTCATCTCGGCCTTGATCTCCTGAAGCTTGTCTTGCGGTGTGGATAGGTCGGTCATCTTGCGCTTGAGCTCACCATAGGTGGGGTCAAGACGGGCCATGGTCTCGAGTTGGCGGTCCTTGCGATATTTGATGCCAACAATACCCTCAGGCTCAAGGACACCACCTCGGGAGTCTTCGTCGGCGTACATCTCCATAAATTCCGAGTTGATGGTTGGATCTACAACGACCCACGAACCACCACGGAGCTCACCATATGGAGGAATGTAGACGAAGATCGGCTGCTCATACTTGACGAGGGCGTCGACAATGTATGAACCATACTTGAGAACTTCGTTGTACATATCACGCTGACCACCAGAGAAGCCACGCCAGTTGGCAAGGATCATCAACGGCAGTTGCTCACCATTGTTGAAGTCCTTGATGGCCTGAGCTGTTTTGAACGCAGAGTTCGGGTACCAGACCCCCCCAGCTTCCGACGTAACTTGTTCGATGGAGTCGGGGTTCGCGGGGTCAGCGGGTGTGACATTCTCAACCGAGCGAGTCTCAACGCCAATGACACCAATTGGGATACCACCAAGGCGAGCACGGCCAACAACAACAGTTTTGGCCCAGCCGCCGAGAGCCTCCTCGAATGAGCCGCGGTCGAAGAGACCAGAGAGGAAGCCCTCCTCATCCTCCTTACCAGCGATGAGATGTCTGACATCGTAGGCGGCCTTGCCTGGGGGATAGTAGGTAACATCACGATCCCACTCGTCGACCGTTGGGGATACAGGGACAGGGTTACCTTTCTTGTCGGGCACGTACGATATCCACTTGACGATCTTGGAGACACCCTCAAAGTCGTCATCGGCTGTCATGTGGGATACGCCATTCTTGTACATGATCTGGGTGCCGCCAAGCTGCAAGTTGGAAGTATATACTTCACGTCCAAGCAACTTATTGATGGCCTGGGCACCAGTAAGGATAATGGGCTGACCCTCAATTTGGATGGCACGTTGACCGAGGCGGACGAGGTAGGCACCAATACCTGAACAAAATTAGCAAGCGAATGAAGTAGAGTAGGAGGGGATGCATACCAACTGATCGACAAGTGACCAACGTGATGGTGAACACATCTTCGTAAGCCCTTGAAGTTTCACCAGCAATCAAACCGGAGCCGCGGAGGGATTCAACACCAAGACCGTCCTCCTGACCAATGACCGTGGTGACCTTGTAGCGCTCCTCGCCATCCGCGTTGACCTTTTCGCAAATAACATCCTGGCGTTTGCCCTCAACGAAGCGTTTGTGCTTCTCAGGAGTCAAGTAGAGATAGTCGAACCCAGACTCAGGCTTAGCGGGGTCCTTCCAGGCAACCGAGAAGTGAGGAATGAGCTCCTCAGCAAGACCAATACGAGCCCCAGAGTTGGCAGAAAGGTAAATTCGAGGAATGCCTAGCTTACGAGCAAGTTCGGAGCATTTGTGGAAGAAGTTATCCTCCTGGGGTCCGAATGAACCAATCTTAAAGGTGATATCGTTGGCGATGATGATGAAGCGGCGGCCACGAGGGTACTCGGGGGTCTTAGCAGTGACGATCCAGCCAACCATACCACTGGTGTTGAATCCGGGATCACGGTTGACCTCGGCGAGGTTGTCGTTATCATCAATGACTAACTCGTAATACTCGATGCACTCGCCCTTTGGCGGCTGCTTCTCCCGGAGATAAGGGTGCTTGGAAACAGCGCTGGTCCAGCTGTTCTCGATGGCCTGTCGGAAAAGCTCTGGGAAGTCATAGACGTACTGAGTTCCCATGAGATGAGCCTTGTACCTCTTGGGCTGGAGGGCTCCCTTGGTTGGGTAAGGAGTGGAGACGGGCTGGAGATGGAGGGATCCGATCTTGGTGGTTCCGCCAATGCTGTGGAAGAGCCACTTGCCAGCCTTCTCTGACTTGCGCTCCGCATACATCTCGACGTTAATGACGTATCCGGACGTGTTGGTGATGACAACTCGTAGAGGATACGGCATGCCAGTTGTTGGGTCAGTAACGATGATGCGGATTTCGGCGCCAGTAACACGGAGACGCCAGAGACGCCGACCGAAGCGGTCCAAGAAGCCAGCAATGGCCTCCTCGATCTCGGCCGGCTCAAGAGGGAAGACGTGCGAAAAGTTGATGAAGATGTGGTTCATATCGGCCTGGTTGGTACCAACAATCTCCAAGGCATCCAGGATATCGGTCATGAGCCTATCCGTCTCAGAGATCATGTACTCAGCAGTGGGAATGTCTTCCCGCAGGCGACCGTGCCTAACAACTGCCCTCAGGAAGTAGCGCTTGTCACTCTCGGCGCCCTTTCCTACTGCCTCGTAGATGTGGATGCTACGATTTTCGGTGAAGACGGGCTTAATGTTGAACTTGGCAAGACGGCCAAGTTCAAGTTGGAAGGCAAGAGCAGGCTCAACGTGACGAATGCTGTCGTCTTCAGCATAGGTCGGGCCACGGAAGGTATAATAGCCCGGGTAAGTTCCGTCCTTGTGACCGCAAATAAATGTCAGGCGACGGATGCGGCGAGCATAAAGCTCCTTCTTGTACTCCTCGATGATGGGTAGAATGCGCTCAAGAATCTCCTTGTCATCAAAGCTCTCAGCGTCGCGGACAGCAATGTTGAACACACCAGTGAGCTCATCAGTCTCAGCAGCCGAAGCCGAAGCTGTGGCTGGGGCGCGCTTCTGGGACAAACCGTCCTTTAGGCTAATGCCACCCTTGTGCTTCTTAGGGAAGACCTCGAGAGCCTTGCCAAGGGCCTCGTCGGCGTGATCAATGTACTCCACGGGAACAACGACGCCCTTGCGGGTGGGTTCGCCCTCGATACGAGCGTTCAGGTAGGTCATATCGCTGATGGAGTGAATGCGAGGCGGTCGCTCGAAACCGGGGGTGCTGGGAGTGCCTGGAGCAGAGGATTCGACAGGGAGGCCGTATTCCTGCTCTCCAACCTTGCGGAGGATAAAGTCCCAGGAGAGGATCCATGGCTGCTCGCCATCAGTGTGGTACTGTATGTCCTTGATCTGGTAGGCACGATAGGCTCGGCGAGTGTAAACTTCTAAAGCGGCGAGCGCAACCCATGGGTCGGGGTGACCGAAGAATTGAGGTAGCACATCAAAGACAGTGTACCTCGAGTCGACGACCTCTTTGATGATGTCGAAGTTGGGCTCGCGGTGGTCCCACCCGCTCTCGCCATATCGAGACTCAACGACGGATGATCTAAGGATGTGCTCCATCTGAGAGGTTCGCTCCTCAAGCGAAGGCATGGCGCACTGGATGAGCACCTCACGAGCCTTTAGTGAGACTTTGGCAGTTGACCTGCCCTCCAGCTCCGTTAACTTGGTGAGAGCGCCTTTGAAGTACTTGGCGACGTTACCAGCACCAGGCTTGTTGGGTCGGTAGAGATCTAAGATGGCGAGGATGAGGTTATTCTTAGCGGACACCCTAGTATGCGAGAGGACGGTATGCACAACGCTAAGGACGTTGTCACGGTTCTCGTCACGCAGCTTCAGGATAACCTCCTCGTCGCGAGAGGTGCGGGAAGAGAAGAGCGACTCTACAGCCCAGTAGAGCTCGAGGAACTTGATCATGACCGAGTATTCATGAGCCTTGAGGCCGTCGGAGTAGCGAGAAATGACATCTGTAAGTGGCGCAAGGGCAGCCTTCAAAAGGTCAGCGTCACCCTTCTGCACATTCTCCTCAATAAAGCGCTGGAAGGCCTTGTTGAGCTGCTTGGCGGGGAACTCTAGATTTCGGCTATGCGCACGCCTAACGATATCTGAGAGGGTAGTATCGAGCTTCTGCGGCATGCGTGCATGGAGGGCGGATGCCTGCGCATTCCACTCGCCATATGGAAGTTCTGAGTCACGTAGGACATCCACAAGCTCCTTGAGGGTGCTCTGCAAGATGACCTGGTTGTCGAAGCCCTGGAGAATGTTCTGCA
This sequence comes from Lojkania enalia, assembly GCA_010094045.1. Classification (NCBI taxonomy): domain Eukaryota; kingdom Fungi; phylum Ascomycota; class Dothideomycetes; order Pleosporales; genus Lojkania; species Lojkania enalia. Next base: position 179,542 of record ML986628.1, read on the forward strand.
AGACACCGGATAGGTAGGCGAACCTTTGCGGGGGCTTGCTACCCATGATTTGCGGTGGGCCGTAGTCGGGGAGGAGGCCTGTGAAGCGAGTAGCCGATTTGACCTTTGACGGGTCATCCAAGGCAAGTATACCGAGGATGTCACCAGCCTCGAGCGTTGCTCCTGGCTGCTTGATGAGGTTCACGACACCATCCTCCTGGGCGATTAGAGGCATGTACATCTTCATGACCTCGACTTCGGCAAAGGCCTGGCCCTTCTGGATGTGCTCACCGTTCTCAACGGTGAACTTGACTAGCTTTCCAGGAGACGGTGTCCGAAGCTGAGTGGGGTCGTTCTCTTGCTCAAGAAGACACGTCTTGCCATCTACGGAGAGACGGGTGGCGCCAACCTCCTCCTTCCAATAGACGTTGTGAGACTTGCCGCTGAGGAGGATTAAGAGACCGCCGTCAGCAAGAGCCCTAACACCAACCGAGCACTTGGTGCCGTTCATGAAGAGAGTGAAGCTATCGATGCTCGACCTAGTCGCGGTGAAGTTGAATCGCTGGCCCTCGTAGATAAAGTCGATTTGGAAGACGGTCTTGAGCACATCCTTCGATGGGACCTGTCCCTTCTCCAAGCTGGCCCTATATTCACTGATGCAGGCTTCGCTCGCAATATGGGTCTTGGTAACGGCACCGCAAATGACAGCGACCATTTGGTCAGGTCGCTCAGCGGTCAATTTCTTGGAGATGAGCTCATCCAACCAGCCGGTGGTAATGGTGTTGTCCTCGAATGCTGGAGTCTCCAGCAACTTGATGAGATATTCAACGGTCGTTCGGAAGTCACCACGAATACTCAATTCCTTGAGTGCAACAACCATGTGTTTGCGTGAGGCTTGGCGATTCTCGCCATAGGCGAAGATGTGGCCGAACTGAGAGTCAGAGAAGCTGTGAATACCACCTGCAGTACCGACAGAGAAATAACCCCAGACGTTGGAGCTACTCCTAAAATTGAGATCGTGCATGGTACCGCCGGAGGGCTTGAAACCTTCATCGGGATCTTCTGAGGTGATACGGCAGGCCGTTGTGTGGCCCTTGGGTGTTGGCCGGCGCTGATTCTGCGCGCTGCCCTCCTTAGAGAAGTCGAAGTCAATTGGTGTAGAAGTGTGGGGATCAGCACCATATAGGAGTCGAATGTCGCGAATTCGGTGCAGCGGGAGACCCATGGCAATCTGAAGCTGCGCAGCAGGCAAGTTTACACCAGTGACCATCTCGGTGGTCGGGTGCTCGACCTGAAGACGGGGGTTCAGTTCCAGAAAGTAGAACTTGTCGTCAGCGTGCGAGTAGAGATATTCGACAGTACCAGCGGAAACGTAACCGACAAGCTTTCCAAGCGAAACAGCAGCTTTTTCCATTTCGTGGAACGTCTTTGGGCTGGCCACAGTTACTGGAGCCTCCTCGATGATTTTCTGGTGTCGTCGCTGCACCGAACAGTCACGGCCGAAGAGCGAGATGTTGTTGCCATACTGATCGGCTAGAAGCTGCACTTCCAAATGTCGTGCGCTGCCGGCCAACTTCATGATGAAGATGGGAGATCCAGGGATTTCCGACGCGGCTGCTCGATATAACCGCTCAAAGTCTTCCTCGCGCTCGACTTTTCGGATACCCTTGCCGCCGCCACCTTCTGAAGCCTTCACCATGACGGGGAAGCCAATCTTCTTGGCCACGGCCAGCCCCTCTTCAGGCGACTTTGTGCAGCCTTTCTCGTAGATGTGATCCTCGACAGTAACGATTCCGCTTTTGTCGACCTTGACCTCATCCACACCCTCGCCGGACCACGGGATGCATGGCACCTTGGCGTGCTGTGCAACGATTGTGGAGGAGATCTTGTCACCCAGCGATCGCATGGCCGATCCCGGAGGACCGATGAAAACAATCTTCTTCGGCGAGGCGGCGAGGGATTCGGGGAGCTTTGGGTTTTCCGAGGCATGACCCCTAAACACCTTGGTCAGCGAGAAATTCAAGGACCGCGATACTTGGCTCAAAAACTCACCATCCTGCCCAGACGGCATGGACGTTCATCCGCTCGGCAACATCGACAATGAGCTCGACGTTTGCATAGTTGTTGTTGTTGGTGCCCCCAGGTACCTGTGCACACCATGGTCAGCCCTGGCGCAATCCTCACACGTTCCCGAGAAGCCAACACGCACCTCAACATACTGGTCGGCCATGCGAATGTACTCGGCATTGGCCTGGAGATCCTCGGGCGTTGCCATGACGGTGAACTGGATCGCCCGCTCATCGCCAAAGGTCTCGTACGCCCATTTCCGCACCGATCGGATCTCCTTGACTGCCGCGATACCGTTGTTTGCGATGAGGACCTGTAGAAACCCGCCGAGTTAGCGCGCGATGTCCTTTCTCCCAAAAAAGAAAACCGCCGACAGTTCCCAAAAAGCGCCGAATGGGTGAATACTCACATTGGAGATGACCGTGTGTCCGCCGTGGGCCGCCACAAAGTCCTTGACCTTGCCTGGCGATGCCATCTCGAGATGGGTGCCGCCGATGAAGTGCGAGGGCAGATTGTACTTTGCAGCGGCAGAGCTAGGGGTGCCATTGGCGCCATTCTTCTCAGCTCCGGCCATTGTGTCTGTTGAGAGCCCCATTTAGCTGGGGGAAGAGTGAGAGGGGAGCAGATATCGGGGACTTGGGGGGAGGGCGGGCGGTGAAGCTTTTTGTGGCCAGTGAGGGAGAGCTCGGGGATTATGGCGGCGGAGCGGTTCCGAATGCCAGGATGACGACGGCGCTGCTGAGACTACGAGCGGGAATGCGAATGCTCAGCGCCTGCAATAACTCAATTATCGCACTCGGCGGCGCAGGCAGAGGGAGGGTGGGTATTAGTTAGAAAGGAAAAGTCTATGAGCCGGTGCGGGCAAAGCTGCGGACTCGGGGCCTGCGCATCCAAACAGTGACGGCGCTGCAACAAGGGCAAACACACATACACACGCAAGGAAAGAAGGAGGAAGAGGAGGGGAGGGAAGTGCAAAGCAGAGGCAGCGGGAGCTGGAGCAGGGAGCAAGAGGGAGGAGGGAGGTAAAATACGGGCGGGCGGGCGACGGGTGTGTATTGATTTTCTGCGCAGTGACGGGCAAACCCCCAAGCTCATCCCGAGCTGTTGAGCTGAAGCCGGGCTTGAGCATCGCCAACGATGCCGAACCGGGCAAGGCCTGCGCCCACAAAATTTCCATGGTCTTCGCCGAAGCCGCTGTCGTAGTCAGGCACAGGCGCATATCGCACTCTATCGGAGATACTGTACTCCGGACGGGCAGCGGGATTCTTGATTGCCATGAAGCACACACTCTCTCGTCCACGGTCAATAATAATCACGGCACTCTTCCATTATTCTCCATCGTCGCCAGCGTCCTAGGCTGCCTCGTGGTGGGCTACCAAGCTAGAGCGCGAGGAGAGAGGGCTTGTTGAGGCCATTCCGCATTAGCTCCCTCTTGCGAGGTCAACATGGAGGCTCCGGTTGGGACGGTTCGCGCTGTGTTGAACATGCTTCAGCGGCTTTCACCCAGCCTGCAACTCCCGCTAGCCCTGCCCTTCCGTTCTTCCTTGCTTGCGATCCTGATCCTCATCCCCTCGAGATAGACGCTGATAGATGGACGGCGCTTCACCAACAAAGAATGCCACCATTACTGATCGGCGCCCTCTTACCGCTCCTGGTTCCGGTTCTCCCCAAGACCGCCACCACCGGGCCCGAGTTCCATCTCACACATCCGTATTCCAAAAGCAGTGCTCCGAGTACAGACCGCATGCTGCCTAAAGTCTCTACATACCAGTACAGCCATTCCCCATAGGCTGACCCTAGCACAGTACGGTAGTAGTGCCATGCCCATCGAAAAGGATTGTTGCACGGCATCCCCAGTTAGGGAGATTCGGACGGACTCCGAAGGGCAGGGAGCGGAGACCCGACCTCCTCTGGAATTGTCTCTCCCGCCCAATCACCATTGGCCCGACAAGCCTGCGTCAGTCAGTCATTCTTGCAGCCGGTGCAGCGCAGAGCCAAAAATAATGCATGCGACATCATCGTTGAAGCCGTCCTAGCGAATTCTTGAATCCCTCGTCCATCCGTCCCAGAAAGCCTGGCTGACAGATCCCGGGCTGAACACGACCAACACGGCCCCGTCAGCAAGCAAGCAAAGCAAGCAGGCAGGCAGCGGACAACACTTTAAATTATATGCGATATCGAAAGCGCTCAGTGCGATATGTAAGCCAGAACAAAGCCCACGCTCGATTCCGAGCGCATTCCGATTCCCAGGGTCGCGGTCCGAGCCTTAACTGTAGGCTGGGGAAAAATCGTACGATTATGATGGAAAAGGTGCAAACACCACGCCGCACAGGCGGCGCCCCGTCTCTTCCCCACATATCCCCATCGCCACCTACATATGCCACGAGGCCCTCATACGATTCTCCATCATCATCATCATCATATCATCTGCAGGGCATTTTGAGCCGCTCTGCGTAATGCAGACTCACAGCACTATTGTTGAGCACAGGCCGCGATCCATCATACTTTGCAACAATCCTGAACCAGTTAGCCTCAATGCGAGTCGTGCTTGCATCTCATCCAAATTTCCCTGCCATCTATCACCTTGTATCATAGGAATCAACATATGCCCAAGTATCCATTCATATTAACAACGGCTTGACTCGCTTCTATCGTCCGCCAATGCAAAGGCCCAACCCTCTTTGCGAAAAGTGATTCATCCTTCAAGTATACCTAAGAATTGCCGTCGGGCGCCACCCCTGATATCATGCAACCTCCCCATGGTATCAAAGGTAAATTTGTCCTTCCTCCAACCACCATCAAACTTCCAATAGCCCTCTCGTCCAATGGGCACAGGGACGAGACAAGCCCTGCTAAGTTCAGCCAAACCAAACACCTCAGATCCACCACCCAAGTGCAATGTCATCCCAACTCCAAGCCCATGCTACAAATTTCGTAAAGGTATATAGCGCGTTGAACGATAGATATGTACCAAGAAGACGTAATGTGCATGCGTGCGCATCCATACAGATATGCAGGCACCCGCCCCCCCCCCCCCCCCCCCCCCCAACCCCGGAGGCCGATCTCTCTTCAAATCAGACCACTTCTTAGTAAGTTTCCCCAATCTCGCTCATCTTACGCGGCCGTGTAGGCCGGTCTGGAGGCCCCATGTCGCCCTCCAGCCCAGAGCTCAGTCTCCGTCCCGCGCTCTGTCGCCTTGGCAGTCCGCTGGGAGTAGGGATGCCGGACTTCTCGAGCGTCATCCGTCGCGCTAATGGGGTTGCAGCATTGCTCCCGTCACTCTGGTTGTCCGCATCCGCGTCCCGCGCCGCATTGGAGGCCGACATTGACTGGGAATGAACGTGTCCGCCGCCAAACTGCCCGCTCATGGAGCTCCGCGGGCGAGACAGTCGCCCCTCCACCCCGCTGATGGACGACGTCTGATAATGGCCCAACGGTGTCCTCACGCTGCTCCTGCTGCTCGGCCTCTGTATCCCAGACTGTGAAGCCACTGATGCGCGGCTGCTCGGTCGGCTGCTACTTGGCTCCCGGGAACTGGTCGGTATCCCGAATGAAAGGCGGCTAACTCCATTATCGCCCAAGCCATTCACTGAGGAAGCCGTCGATGCTGCCGATGCTCGTTTTCTGTTGCTTCTTACGGTCACGGTGCTCGGAATATGATTTCCCAGAGCGCTTCCGTTTCGGGGGCTTGCACGGGGTGGCGTGCTGGTTGGTGCAGGTAACTTCGACCTCGCAGAATATACACGCTCTTCGAGCTTCTGCATTTTGCCAATCAGCCCTCGAATCTGGTACAACGAGCCAGACCTTGGAAGACCGCTAGCATTGCTTGCTCCTACGCTTGGTCTTGGGCCCCGCGGGGCGGGAGCCGTTGTCCGAATGGACGGGGTTGCTCGGCCGCTCGACCCTGACGCAGCCGATACAGGGATGCTTGGCCCCCGCGAGTGCCGTGGACGGGGCTGGTAGAGGTTGGGCCTTGGTGTGGCGGAGAGGTCTAGGGCAATGGAGCTCTTTCGCACAGGCATGGGTGTTGACGGGACGGTCTTGGCAGAGATCGGCGCATCCGATAGGGGCGGAGACGGCGGAGTTGCATCTGTGCGCAAGCCGTCCGGCTTCGAGTGAGGTGGAGTGGATGCCGCGGTGGGAGAGGAGAGGGTCGTGGCGGAGGTAGAGGCTTCTGAAACAGGTGAGCGGGGACGCAGCGAATCTGCAGCAAGAAGTTGTGACGTCTTGCGCTGATGATGGGTCTCGATGGTCTGCTCTGCAATTCGCAGCTTTTCCTGCACAATCTCGGCTTCAATCCTCAGGTCTGACAGTTCGTCCCGTAGTCTTTGGTTTTCAATCCTCAGCGCCTCACGTTCCTGTTCACCAATCTTGATCTCCTCGTCCAACATTACTGTCCGTTCGATAGCAACATTATACTTCGACTCGAGGTCTTCGAGTGAAGATGTCTGATTGCGCGCCTGTCGCTCAAAGTCGTCGTTTTGTACTTCGATGTCTCGTAGCTTAAGCTGAAGCGTCCGCTGCGAGTCGCGCAAGGCGGTGATCTCCTTCTGCAGGATGTTTTGGGCGCTGTTGGCTTCCGTCTTGCTCTGCTTATATTTCGTCTGCGAATATAGTCAGAACCCAGACATTTACGTCCTATGGGAAAATCGCGCAGCAGTGTGGTGCGACAGCTGCAGAGAAAAACTTACCTTCCATTCTTCGACTTCAAATCCTAGCCCTTCGACCTTCTCTTGTAGCCTTCTCTCCCTTTTCTCGCTCTCTTCCACATCCTTCTCCAACTCAGCCTCCAACTCCTTACTCGAGGCCTGGAACTCCTGGAGCTCTACCTCGAGCGTCTCATACTGGCCCTTGTAGTATGCTAGTTCCTCCTCAATACTGCTCCATCCGCCGCTTGGGGGGGAGGAAGGGGCGTCATCTACCGCCATGAGGGCGATGTTGTGACTGCGCCGGGGAAATTAGATGCAGGAATCAGGAGAAGTCTCGGATAGGCGCAGTGCGGGGCGCAGACGCAGAGCGGTACTAATAAAAGAGTCCGGTGGTGAAGGAGCGGCAAATTCGAGTCGAGTGAAGATCGCAGGGTCAGGTGGTGTGGCGGGCGGTGGTTCCTGCCTTCTTTCTGTCCAGAGTCGTTTCACTTCGGTGCGAGCGGTGTGTTAACAGAGTCATGCGCTCCGCTCAGTCGTGTATTCTGCCGTGCGGCTCTTCCTCGTCCTTTCTCGCGCCCAAAAAGATGGTATTCCTGTGCTGCTGGTTAGTATCCTGCGGGGTTCGGGAGGGGGCGGAGGGGGCGGAGGGTGCGGTGGTGATGTTGTCGTGGTGAGTGGGTGTTGTTGATCCCCAGCCTTCTTTTGGCCCACTAGTCCTGTACGTGGTTGCCGGGCATGGTTTCGGCGCTAAGCCTAATACATGCTAACATGTGACGGCGGCGCCACCATTCAACCTTCGTTGTGAACCCCAAAAAGCCCCAAAACTATCGCGCGTAGTCGACAACCATCACGTATCGTCCCTATGGAGTGCCGAAGCTCGAAGGGAATGTCCATTCCGTATAGTACATTGACATGCGCACCAACATGAAACACCCAGTCACCCATACCCCGACATTCAATTTGCCTAAGCTACAACTATAGCCCCAACAATCATATCACACTGACATATATTTACAAGCAGGAGAAAATTATCAACCTTGTTTATACAGTCTTATCATTACTCATAGTCGCCACACCTAGCATCATCCTTCTCAACCCAATTAATCTGTGGATTTCTTGCCTCCGGTAAATATATCCTCGACTTGCTGAGTGGTATGGCTTGCCGCGTCCTTCGTCTTCTCCACTAACTCCTCAGCTTGCTGCCGCCCAGGGGTCAACGCTTCCTGAGCCTTTGATGACACATTCTCCACAAGCTCTTTGCCCTTCGTATATGTATCGCCTGCCTGCTCTTTTCCTTGTTCGTATGCGTCTCTCACCTGTTCTGAGGCCATCTTCGCCAGCTCCTCTGGGCCCGGGTACTTCTTGAGCAATTTTAGGACCAGATAGTACAAGTTCACGATTACAACGTGAATTTGATCCTTCACAAGCATGGTAATGCCATGCGAAAAGAACCCCTTCAACACTTCTGCTCCGAGACCTTGATATAGAGCCCATAATCCTTCGGCCTTCGCGATGCGAAAAATGGTGCCGAAGACTGTGCGCCGCCTTGCCTGAGAGACCTTTGATCTTGAGCGCTCTTCTCGTTTCTCGGTTTCCGATGTTGGCCTACTAGTCTCAGATAGCATCTCTGAGGACATCTGAGCCCTAGTCTTGGCAAGGGAGAACGGATACGTGACGGTGGAAGCCAATGCTTTGCTAATGGCTGCTAGTAAGAAGGTGATTCGTGCACCGGGGTCCGATCTCCGGGACTCAGGCACAAGAAGCCGCAATAATATTTTGTGGAGAAGGAAGGTGATGGAGGGGTTGAGTGTGAGGATCAAGCTAGCTGAGTATCCAGACCAGAAACCTTGCAGCCCCTTCTCGTGCCGAATCTTCAAGGCAATATCCTTTGCACTTAGGTTGGACGAGACAGATGGAGTTGGATCCCTTGCTACAATCATAGCTGCTGTTTGCTTTCGGGTAACCACATTCTGTATAGGGGTAGTGAAGAACTTGGAGAAGGCCCCTGCTAAAACACCAACTCCTATCTCATCTAGTACTGAGATGCTGCGCGTACCTTTCAGAGCCAGTCTCTTGTGTCTCACGTACGTGTAGGCTAAGAAGAAAAGAAAGCTGTCGACTATGCCTTTCAATGTCTCTTGAAGTACCCCACTATAGAAAGCCTTGACCCCTCCCTCGTTCTTGTAGATCTTCTTAATCGCATCGAGTATGCCGTCATAATCTACATCCTTATTCGAGGCCTGAGACTGTTTCTGCACTTGCAAGCGGGTGATGACAAGATCGAGAGGATAGGTTAATAGCTTCGAGATGGCCGTGCCTGTTGCGCCTGAGGTCGCATGCCCGAGAGCTGGGAGAGCCGGGCCGATTATATCACGTCTTAATGGCTGTTCTTCTCGCGAGATGTGGTAAATCGAGAATGCATCCTAGAGAAAAGATCAGAAGCGTCCAATAGCGAGCCCGAAAGACTTACAAGCTGTGAGTTGTATACATACGTCATCGCGACAATTGTGCGATTTAGTTGTAGAGAACAGCCCAACCGAAACCTTCTCGTTTTATCAGAAGATTATTGATGGCAGCAAAAGCGCGAGGTATGGCAATTGTGTCATGATGTGGTGTTGTGAGCGGCTCCGATCCTTGTAGCACCTTCGCAGACGTCATTCCATTCCGCAGCCAGGATTTGGCTTGTGAAAGGGGCGCGCCTTTGTGGAGCGCAACACCCGTCAAATCAACATGTCAAAATCAGCATGTCTCCTTGCGATGAATAGAAGCTCCATTTGGAGCATTGAAATAATATGCACTACTGCTTCTGGGCTTCGAAAGTCGGCTGGCAAAACCATTTGTCGTTCCCCATGCAACCTAGTCAGCTTCCTATGTTGCTTACCAATCTTCATGATGTGGTCCTACAAGGTGAAACAACACACAACTTTGGCGATGTGTTGCTTACACGCAATACTGACAATGAATTCCTCCGCATGGGGGAGATCGAGTGAATCTTAGAAGGGCCCGAATTAGATTTTGACTGAGATGTAAAATCTTGCAGGGTAACTAGATTGGTTTGAAATTTTTATACAATAGCACAACACTTAGCCTAGTATTAAATTATCAAAGGGTATGTTGCATCAATATTTTAAAGATAAATGAGTGTATTTAGTCTGGAGTAATGTTAAGACGAAGTTTAGGGTGATGTGAAGGGAGATAGCTGGTTGTACCTGCGAGGATTCCTTGCGAGTTTGCAAGACTTGCTTATTACTTATTTTGAGATGTTTAGACTAACATATCACAGACTCTTCCTGATATTCAATTGCGTCGTGAAAGTGTCCACTGTCCGATCTTTCCGGGTCTTCCTTGCATCTTCAAATTGCTCTCTGCATAACTCGATTACTTTGCCGATATCGGCATTATAGACCCTACGTTCGGATCCATATGATCGTCTGAGTTTTGCTACCAGGCCCTCAAAAACCATCTTTATTCCTGATAAACGCCTTCTCGAAGAGACATCTGATCTGATGCACCATATCCGTCATTGTTGATGGCGTCCGGGTCGAGACATTAGATTTGCTTAGCTGAGCATCTCGAGAATTTCCACGTCGGTGCTTGTCGCCGCTGTATGCAAAATTGAACATCTAACATGACCTGGGAGTAAATTATTGGTCCCATTCTCTAGGAACATTTTCAAAACGTGAGTTGATGGCTTACTAATAGCGACTTGTACACGCGTTTAACCTTTCCAGTCTGACCTATCGATATTAGCACGATATTCAAATAGCAATGTAGCGGCCACGACATGGCTCTCTCGAGCTGCATACATGAGTGGAGTGCGGCTGACCCCGGAGAACTCATTTGTGTCTGATCCGACGGATAGCAGTGTTAATGTAGCCAGCATCGTCTTGACAGGAACATGCAAAATGAAAGGCTCTTGCTTTAGTAAGGTATCTCTTGTGTACATCTGCATTTGAGCGACCTAGGATCGTCATGCATTGCGGATGCTTAGCTAGCCCTGCATAATAAATAAAAAAAAAAAAAGCCCGCTATTAGTCTGCAATACTTACTTCAGAATTGCAGTTGAGGACAAACTTAGTCGAAGTAGAATCGGCCTAACGAACAGTTTAGGACAGCGTAGTCTTATTCTCTGAATAGACATAGTTGATATTCGTTTCAGCCTCTTTTAATTCCGTTTCGAGATCTTTTCTATCATCGAGTTCAAAGACAATTCAGTATAGTGGGGGAAACTGTTTCTTATCTAACATGTTATCTTCTAGATCAACGAAGGATTCACAGAGATATTCTAGGACCTTGAACCCGGCTGTTTGGCTCAAGATCGTTGACCAAGAATAGCTTACTACCGAGATTTGTCACGACAAGTCAGCGGAATGTTGCATAAGTCTACACGTCAACCCACTATCCGCACCATCCTAGATATAAGGGCCTGTGTTGGGCTTCATACTGAGTTCAATTAGTTCAATTTGACCACATCTAATTACGCACTGAACTATATCAGCTTCCTCAAATTGCGCGGATATTCAAGAATGGGGAACATACCGAGAGATTACCCTAGTTCAAACTTTGGTATAGGTCATTAGGTTGCGCCATTCGTTTGTCTAGTAGGGACTTGATGCCTTCAATATTCTGGTTCCTATGTAACTTGGTAAAGGGGCCTCCTCTGGAAGTGTATTTCGCATGTAGAGACCAGCCACCAGGTTTCCATGAGATGTTGTCATTGTTACGAGTAGCATTCTGGCTAGGCACCAAGGAGGGAAATCATAGGTTACATGTGCAGAAAATCGACCTCTCTGGCGGCAGGTGTGGACATTGTTTGCTTTGTTAGGCAAACCGTAATATTCAATGAAGAGCTATCCTACCAGCTATGAAAGGTATCGAGGAGGCTACCTGTGGCGTTTTCTATGGCACTCACAACTACATCGGACGTTGCATGCTACTCTTTTGCATCTTGAAAACCTAAAGCTTATTTCATAGGACATATCTCGAGTTGATGAAACTAGAGTTGAAGATGCGTTGCTGGATATCCAGATTCGCTGTTTCTGTCCCCCAGGGCCCACAAGCTGGCCGTTCTGGATAAGCTTCCAAAGAGCATGAAGGCCATCTAATGCTTAATATTGATATCTAGGGATGTCTTTCAATGGAAGGACAAGGTCCATAAACTTGCTTTGCTATAGAAGCGTTTTGTCCAGGGCAGCTGCCTAAGCTACGATTCGATCCTGTGTTTCTTGAATAAGGCCCATTGATGTTATGCGTTGTGGTAGATTCTTTCCACTATCTTGGAATTGTACGACACTGTCTCGATGCGCCTGGGTGATTTTCTCTGCCCTCATGCTCTGACTATCCTGAATAGATGTAGAATATATTGCTAAGGAAGTCTCCAACCGCGAACATGTAGACTTTTATATCTTTAAAAATTCTTTCATCGCCCTTGAAAATCTAAAACTTACAGATTCTTAGCGGGCATCAATGTTAGAAGATGGATCTTCAATACATAGAACTCATCTTGAAGGGAGTTTGCTTTGCGCTTCGTCTTCATTCTGGATAGTCACCTTCAAGGTGTCGTATCAGCTCTAACAGACTTTGTTAACGTACCTAAATCAGGATAGAATTCCTTTACCTCGTCGATTAGAGCTCTAAGGTTCATTTAAGCCGTGGGCTGCGATGCGCTCGAGTCCTGACAAGTGGTTTGTGCCTCCACGAGAACATGATTCAATTCATCAACTTCGTCTAGGAGCTTCTTCCATTCTTCTGGTGCATCTTGAAAGCCTTGGGCGAGTTGCCTGGGCTTCTCGGCGCTCGCAAAACCGAGCTCAATAGTCGTTATGTGACTCGCAGTGAACGATAAAGGATCTATAGCAATTCATTTATAAGATATATATAATCGCGAGAAAGAATATACGCATCATTCGGTTTAGCGTAGAAAGTTGTGTCCTGTATATAAAGGCCCCGCGAGGCATTTGGTTTGAAGGCCAGGTTGTGTCATTGATGTGTAAGGCGTTCATCGCGCTGGTTCATATATGGTTGCTCTGTTCTCCATAATCTATCAGCCACGCAAGAAGTTTGGGCTAATTCCCGCCACCGAGACTCAATTAACAGCTGTAAAGTATCGAGCTTCGCCGGTCTGCTCCAAATGGACTTGATATCCTACCTGTCCTCTCAATACGGTCAACGAGGTCCTTTTATATTGATGCGATAGATCGGTCACCCTTATAAGAAATGGGCTTAATAGAGATTAGGGGGTTCGAACGGAACGAAGACAAAATAAAGTCATGGGCGGGGCCAAAAGAGCAAGTGAATGCACGCAATGCAAGCGAGGGAACGAAAGATCAGCGGATGTGCCTTGGCTTGTTCAAGGACTATTCGCACCGTGGGCTAGAAGCATAGTAGACAAATGAATGTTTTGCTGCTTATAAGACGACTCTGGTACTTTAATAAGCTCTATTTGCTGCATTTCATTAAACATCCTGGCAATAATTGGGAAGCTGTAAGCCTTGATGGTGTTAGAAGACGGTATTACGATAGAATCGGACTGCAAGTGTTTTTTTATGCTCGCTAGGGGTTGCGTGGTTTACGGGTGAGGGGAAACGGGTTAGAAGACGTCTCGGAAACCTTGACGTTCTAACTTAAGGAAATATTCCTCGACGAAGTGCATAGTGATAGTTGTTGGCTGAAGGAGATCTAAGGGTAATGACGTCATGTCATTCAAATCTCGGCATCCAAATCTCACCGTGCTCCACAACGCCTCTCATCCTACATCCACACCCGAAATTCAATCTAGAATTCTCCCCTACATCCCGACGCAGCACAACTCCCGTTTTCAGGCCTCGTTTAGGGCACAGAACGTGTTTCCAAGCCTCAGACATGATGTCAACGGCGTTCTTACGCCTCAAGGCTGTGCGTTTCAGCCCCGCAACACCAAGCTTTGACTCTACACCCCTTGCGAAGATCTGACCACGGTATGTAGTGCATAGGTCTAGACCACATTATCCGGCTGAAGTATGCTGTGATATGATGTCGTTTCTCGTGTGTTTCTTTAAGGCAACCGTTTTTGCAAAGTTTGGGTGGACTGAGTCTATTGCCTACGCGTCAGGTGCCCTGGGTAGATGTTCGATTTTGAAGGCCTGGACTTGCGTGTGGTTTAGGTGGGTGAGGCAGATGGAAAAGGAGCTGAAGCTTCAAGAGTCTAGAGATTGCGGAAGGAGCGGGTGGCATATAAAGGCAATACTATTCTTGAAATTGTTGCGATTTCTTCTCTGCATCACTCAAATATTACTAAAAATTCGTCGCTTTTCTTCAATTCACAGTTGTCTTATCAAGTGGATTCATGCGAAAATACAATATGCATTATCAGCCGAAACACGCTCAGACAGTACAAGGGGGGATTGCCAACTCCACCAAAATCCATGAGTTGACCAACCTCTCTATCGATCTCATCATTTCGGAACCAAAGACCAAAAAGAACATATTCTACCGCGCAATCCGGCGACCTGACGGCGTTATTGTCGAGTCACCTCGCTACCGTCCCATACACCCCAAATCTACCATGCGTCTATTCGAACCGGACGAGACGACCTTCTACAATCCCATAAGAGGATCATATCGAGCTATTGGGCGAGAGCAGATGATGGGAATGGATCTCTCTGGGATCAGGATGTTCGATAATGAACTACGGAAACAGTGTGGGCGAGATGGGTACAATGCGCCTACCAACTCGACCCAAGTCCTGCTCTATCCCCACACAGCAGGCGCCGAGCAAGATTCTATGAATCCTATGGAGATATTTATGCAGTGCGGGAGTGAACCTTGGACACCGTGGTCCGTTCGCCATACTAGTATGGTAGTGCGACGAATGAGGAGAAGGGATTAAACAGTCAGGGATCGATTCACAGCGAGAGCTCACTGTACGGAGAATAATCGGTTGTAGAATATTCGATATTGAAGGTAGGATGCCGAGAGTCAGGGCCTAACTCCCACTGAAGCCACGCATTCTGCATTTCTTATCTATGTTGCATGGCTGAGGAAATGCAAGGCTGATCGCGGATGCATGAACCAGAATGCTTTTGCACTAAGGGAAACACGTTCCCGATATCATGGAATTGGTCTACTTTATCGCAATATACAGTCCCCTAAAGATCACACAATTCTTTCCGTCTCCTATCGCTTGTCCGATCGACCCATCGGACCCCTAAATTCCTGCAGGCACCCGATCCGTTCCCGTTCCCGTTCCCGCATATCTAGTCCCGATGCCCTGGGGCAAGGACCCACCCGCAGCCTATATGACAGAAAATACATTTCTAAATTCATGTGCCAATGTGACTTCTAAAGGCCCCTCGAACACTCAATATCTCACGGATTTTCCACATCTTCCCTGATATTCCACTCATGCCGTCACTCTCTTACCCGAATGCAACCTCGTCCAGGCTGTGTACCCGAGCGCTGTACGCATTTGCTTGTCTCCTATCTAAGTGCCAACCTACCCGATACCCACCCGATCCCAGAAACCCCCCACCTGCACTACATTCTCATTTCCGATGCCGATCCGCAGCATCAGCCACATCTCCACGCATTAAGCGAAGGTCTTGCAGAATCGGTTACCGGAGCGAGGGGATGCCAAGGCGGAGTTGGAGGGAAGCTGTAAGCGATGTTCCACGGCAGAGGGTGGGTTGGGATGTGGAATATAAGCGGGGTTGTTGTGTTTGGCAGGCTGGGGGGTGGTTCACATCGGCGATGAGGGTGGTATGGTTTGGAATGGTTCAGGGGCGGGGAAGGGGGAGCGATGGAGGAGGTAGTGTCCAGGATATTTGGTTGAGGCGGGAACCGGGTCATGTTCTAATTGTAAAAAAAGGATTTGGTATCCCACGCTAGGGATTTATGCAACGGTGCGAGAAAGTAGAGAGGTTGGAAAGAGAAATTGAGGTGGAAATTTGCGTTATATAGCGCCTTTCGATCGATTCGCTACCATTACTCATTCCCGGCTCTGTCTAGTACTATATTGCAATCCTGAGAGTAAGGACAGCCGGTACATGTACATCAATTTAATGCACATATCCTCAAGCTGAGTAGGACTATCCCAAACTTCTAACAAACGCGCCTACTGTTCCACCACCCGTTTTCACTTCTCCCTAGGAGTAACCTTGAGGAACACTGGCAGGTTCGGCCTGTGTGCTGAGTGCCTATTGATGTCAATTGGAGGTGCATCGGCCATTATGTTGCCCTTATTATCTCTCAAATCGAAGTCAAATGCGGCTAGAAAATACGCAGTGATAATATTCTGCTCGAGTTTGGCAAAGCGCATGCCAACTATGTACCCTACATTAGCATCACAAAATTTTAGCATGGATTCAATGGCAACTTACGGCAAGGATGTCTCGCAACTCCCCACCCAAGGTATGCGTACTTCTTCTTCTGGTCCTCGGCTCGCTCTGGAAGATACCTGGCTGGGTCCCATTTCTGAGGGTTAGGGTACACTCCTGGGTCTGAATGCACATCTCCTACAGCGTACGTGGCAAATGCATTTGGAGGAATGACCTCGCCATTTCCTATGGGAATTGCTTTGCCGGAAACGTTTTTTCTGAAAGCGGTGCCGAGCAAGTTGATGCGAATTGAGTCCCGGAGACAGACGTCGATATTGGGAAACTCGTTCTCCCAAGCTTCTAGCGGTATGTCATCGAGCTGGTGTCGCAGAGGGGCCTTTGAGTCCGTTGCGTATCTGGCGGCTGTGGTGCGGATCTCTTCGCGGCATTTGGAAAGCCATTCCGGAGATGTGGCTAGGTAGCACATCACCCACGCCACATTGACACCGCTGTTTAGCAGGCCTGCGAAAAGCGAGCCAACGATGAATTCGATGATCTTGAACATCCTGTCGCCTTGATCTAGCAAGTATTGCAGAGCGTCGTCATGTTTTTCACCGCTCTTGGTCCTCTGTTGAACGATCTTCTTCACCATCATGTACAAGCGTGCGCCTGCATATGTCCGCTTAAGAAGAGCTGGCGAAGGAAGCTTGGGAAACATGACAGCTGCTGCGGTTGCACTCTGGTCGATCATTTCAAAGTACTTCAGTGTCGACTCGAGGAGCTTTGGGTCCTGAGCAATTTCGTCAGCACCGACCACTCGGATAGTGAGCGTGAACACGATGCGATAGAGGCTCTCGAAGGGGTTTGTTAGGCCGCTGGGATCGTTCCGAATCACCTCTATCGCTTCCTGCACGTCCGATATCAGTGTCGGAAGCTTCTTCCTAAAATTCTCATTTCTTAGCAAGTACATTAAACGGCGATGAAACCAATTTCCCGCTTCCTCTGGAGTGGGGCCTTCAGCATCCAGTTCCTTTAGTTCTGGAGACGACCCAAAAAGCACAGCATAACTTCAATGATGGCGTTAGCACAATCTGTCTGAGTGGCTAGCATAGAGCCTACCCCTCGGCAAACCCAAGCTCCCGACTTTCGAAGAACAGGGAACGACCCTTGTCCCCAGAGAGTGCGACAATGTGGTTAGGCCCTGCGTGGAAGCTAAAGTTGCCTGTCGGTGCACGATCGCGGTGGTATGTATAGAAGTCCCATCGCCGTGTCCAGAAGCCAAGAGCGCCCGTTAGTGGGAGATTGTCGCTGACAGCAGGCGGTGCATTTTCGGGAATCTGCCGCCAATAGGTGTGCCACAGTACATAAACGGTGAAGAGAACGGTTAGAGATATTAAGATTATGGCTGGTGACGTCGTGATGCGGCCTAAGCTAGCGAGGACAGCCATGGGTGGTGTTCTGCTAGCTGATGAAGACTGGGGGCGCCACAGAGATATAGGACAAACAACATTCAATTCGCACAAGCACAGGGATTGACGGACACGAGAAGTAAATGAAGGCGCACTGATGTTGTTATAGGAAGCAGAAATTGGCCGGCAGCAATATACCTTGCAGATTGGCTAGCAAATGTTGCCGCTGGGCGCGTAGCCGAAGCCTCAGGCGAATGCGAGACATGCTGCCGGCGACGCAAGCTTCCTTGGGAGCATTTTGTAGGACCGGGCATCGCTTCCGGCGACGCTAAATTGGGGGCTCCAACTGGTGACGATTGTGAGGAAGATGCGAAGGAGTCGGCGGACGCAGTGGGTTCGCGGTTAGCGCGCCGTGGGGGGCAATCACGTGGACTGGTCGTCAGCACCCGGACACGGTACTCTGGCCCTGTTATAGAACGTTGCTACAGGGTCTCTATATGCCAGTTCGAGCCACACGCACGAGAAATATTACAACTCATCGTTTTCCGATTCGATGGGAATCTACAACAGAATCCATACTAGCATGAGCATGTTGTAGCATTCGTTTAAAGAGTTTCTAGACCGCAGGAGACTCGGTTACCAGCTTGGACTCCGCACATCAACATCATCGTCGCTTATGCACAAATCTATACATCCATGCACATGCCACGGTCGCTTCGACGCCTCGAGGGCTGAGTTTCGGGTCGTCTGCCTTGTTGCCGGTGCATTACACTCTTCCCTTGAGCGGCTAAGAATACATATATAAACACGGCTCCGATTGCCCAACTTGTGGCTCGCGTGCCAATTCTGCTGTGGAACCTATCACGTCCGACTTGCACTCTTTTCCAAACTATCGGTGCGCTGGGGCAATTTCTCGCGAGCTTTTGTTTGCTCTTAACGAGCGAGTTTGACGGCATTGCCAGACAGCTGGTGACGAACAAAAGGACAAGGGAAAACATGCTCAATATGGAAGGTCAAAAGCGGAAGACTTGCAGATGAGGACTTTCTGTGGAGGCGGTGTCGAGATGGGGGAGACTAGAACAATTGCGAGTGCGTCTAAGCTATGCTCGGCTAGAACCACTCCTATCTCAACCTCTCTTTTTCGAAGCTACTAGCAGCGGAACTTTGACATCCGGGGATTAGACACCTCTGCGCCCTTTCGAAGTCTGCGTGCGTTATCGGAAGGGACTTCTATCCGTCAAACTCTTTCACCGAAGGGAACGGAGGTTCCCTGCGAGCAGCCTAATTCCCTGAATCGGACCGAACGTCATCCGGCCGTTACGTCCTCGCAGACAGGAGTTTGTGACGTCATGTTCGTCAACCATCTCTCAGAGCTCGCGGGCTGACGTGCTTCCAGCTGATGATGAGGCTGTACCGTTGATCGCAGATCGGGTACGCAAATCCTCACCGCTAGGATAAAAACCCCGAAGATCATAGCGGCCCGCACTGGATTAAATAGCCCATCCTGATGTCGCTACATAATTTTGGCTATATTACCCCGATCACGCACTATGTGCATCTCATTTTCGCAATGTATGATCAAGTGCGCATCCACCCCCCAACTAATCACCTGACTAGAGGGCGACACCACCCCCCCTCTGCACAAACAAACGTCCCGATCATCTTACACCGACCCTACGTTTTGCTAATTCACAGCATCGGCTCCAACATTTGATCTCAAGTAAGTATTAATGGGCTTGCATCCGCCTGCTTCTAGACGCGTGGCGCTGTGCCGCCTTCCCCAAACGTAGCTCCCCAAATTATCCTATCGTAGATCTCGCATTTCCCCAAACAACACCGCGAATCATCGCCAACACGATGCTAGTCAGAACCTTAATCATGGAATGGAAATATTGTGCAATAAGGCACATCTCTCAATGCGATCCAATGTGTCATAATATGACGCGGCTCGAGCATATCATCCGCCCTATCATGAATTACCAACACTTTGCTTTTTGGGACGATATAATTTTAATTCCCTTCTCTCTTACAGGCTTTCTTCATTCCACTCTCTTTCTCCCCGCATCAACTCTCCATCAACTCTCAAGCCAGAAGTCAATACCTTATCCGATACCTCCTCGGGTAGCCCATTTCAGAGCCATGTTCCCACCTTTCACACCACCCGACACCTTATCTATGACGCACATTGCCTGCCTCTCGCAGTCGCTCTCAAACGTCACGGCAGCACTGTTTCGCCGCCGGAATCGCGCGGCAAGTACGTCGGATCCGAGCTTTTCCTCGCTTGAGCTGCAGCGAACTCGCTCCGAGAGTTTGAGTATGGAAGGAAGGAACGCAGATTTGAAGAAAGGGGGATGGCGGGATTTGGATATTTGATTGGGATAATTGGGGAGGGGATACATTTTGCGTAGGAGTTGGACGGCTGATTGTTTTTGTAGGAGAGGAAGACGATGTTGGGCATTCACTTCTATTCGATGAGAAACCTCCCAGCTCAGGGACACCGGCGTTCGTTCCTAAAATTTGCTAATTTTTATATGTAATCTAATTCATACTATGATGTCTTTGTGGCTGAGGTGGCCTTTGGCGCCTTTTTGTGCGGTCCGTAGTTTGGACCTAAACATACTTCACGCTGCAAAGTGTCCCCATTGGGACTAGAAGCGTGCTGTAGGCATACAAGTCTAGATGTGGTTCTGAATGTCGCATGTTTTCCCGGTCGATGGTGGGCCCACGGTTTTAGTTTTAAAACTGCATAATGCGTCGAGGCAGCCAAGCGGTGAGGAGGATAGCTTTGGGGGATGTTAACTCGGACAAATTTTACACCGCTCGTGTTGAAAACCGCGAGGCTGCCTCGATGACAATAGTCTTCACCGTTGCAAACTCCAATATCTCCATACCATCCTACATTCACCTGCAACCGAAAGTTTTTAAAGCTTTCCCCAACTTCTTTCCTCCCCCACAATTGCTGCAGCCCGGCCGGGTGAGACAACTCAGCATAGGAGACCTGGGCGAGGCTGATCCTCGGTATCTCTGTGAGTACGTTTACGATGGGTTGAGCTAGCTGCGCTCTCCGAGCGCTCTTGGGGATCTTGCCAAAGCATCTGGAAAAGTCGCCTGAAGCTATGCGCCCTGCTTAAAAAAAAAAAATAATATTATATTTGAGTGATATTTGTGGTGAGGCGAATCTTGTCATAGGGAAGGAGATGAGGAACTGAAGTGCTTGATTGAGGATGGCCAGCAGGCCATATTTATGTACATAGAAAGAAGGATACATTAGCTGATACCCGGCGCGATTTGATATCGTGCGACGGTATCCGATACAACCTGCAACCGGATAACTTGCTGCCGTATAGTAGTAGGAAATCGTACCCGGCAGACTCGCCAAATCCCTATCATAATATTTGCCATAGATACCGAGAATTCTGTTACGCAATCTCTCCGTCTGTTCATTATCCCCATTTCAAGAATTTTTATGTACGACATGAGTGTTGTCGAATGGGATGAAGCAAGAGATCAGTCTTTGTGCATTAGTCACTTCAAAGCAAAGCCGTCATCTGTTTACTTCCATGGAGAGAATAATATCAAAGCTTTCTAGCATATTGGACTCTATGTCCAGGGCGGAATGAAAAACTTGGATGTACTAAGTATACTAGAAGATAAAACGGAGGATGATACAACAGGGTTTGCGACAATAGCTCTTATCGTCGATGACCCTTTGAAGGTCGGAGAGTACGTTCCTCTCGGTTTGAAGTTGGACGGAAGTACACTTCTGCACACCAAGTCTGCTACGCTAGAAGATACTGAAAAATTACACTCATATCCTCGAACTCGTATCGTCTGGCAACTCGCCGCTACCTAATATCATTTAAATCTATGCGTAGGTTGGAGAGACGTCTGATGAGTAGAAGCTCTAGGAGCTCGAGCGAGAAAAATTCGAATTGTAGACTAGTGACCGATATCGGGTGCTGCTGGTAGAGAAGACCCTGGATGAAAAGGTAATTTGCTCCCCAGATATCCTAATAAAACCAGTTTGATACAGTCGGCTAGTAGCAGATAGCTTCTTGGTCGACCTAATAAGAGGAGGACCAGGTTCAATTGATATCAGGCAAACGAGTGAGCGGATTAGGGGAGGGTGAAAGGTTCCAGGCATGGCAATGGTTATTCCTGATTGATACAAAGAAAGGTAGCGGACAACGTGTACAAAACTTCTACTGGTAAATATTGTGCTAGCATGATCTCATTTTGCCGCCCCGGCCTATATACGACTACTTCGCTGGTTTACTCGGGCTAGGCTAGTGAGAGAACAGAACATTCAAATAGATTAATCTATGAATACTAGCGGCTAGTCAGGTTGCCAGTCCCCTCGAATTAATTCGCATTCGCCATCCTATCGCGCATCTCTTAGTGTCATCGGAAGAAGTCGATTATATACAGCTTCGTAAGACAGCTGATAGACATTTGAGGAACCGACCAAGATGTGTCTAGATAAATCTCAAGACTGGGTTTAGTATAGAGATTTCGGCTACAGCTCGATTAAAAGGAGATAGAGGATTCTAAGCCAGCTAGAGAGGGGGGAAGAAGTTCATACCCATGCCACAAGCTCTTGAATGCGCCTTCACAATCCTATCAACTGCCACAAATGGTTCGCATCTCGTTTCTCCTATTTCCGTGTGCTAGTAGTTGGACTTGCCGACACTGCCGAGGAATCCTCTGCCCTGGTATTCGGAATTCGGATATCAATCTGCCGAATAAGTAATATATATCCTTTCCTTCCATTCGTCCACAAACATTAATTTTCAGAAATCGAACGGAAGCGACTTCATATAAATTATATACGCTTAGAAATGATGGGAACAGACCCTGAACCGTGCTAAACAGTATGTAGATTCAAATAGCCTTCACTGCTCACATCAATCCATATCCTTCGCTCAACATCTCCCTCAAATTCTCTGAGCCATATCGAAAAATCCTTTGGAGTAGATCAAATAGCATGCATATCTCCACCTCCGCCCTCCTCTGCCTCATCCCCGCGGTCTTGGGCCACGGCTTGATCCAGTCGCCGCCCTCTCGCCCGGTCGGCAACGCATTGGTAGCCGATTGCGGCACCAACGTGGCCAATGCCATTAAATCCGACAACACGTCCTACGTCGAAGCCCTACCCCCCGCCGCTGCGCGAGATTCAGCCTACGACGCCTCCAAATGCAACCTATGGCTCTGCAAAGGCCTCCAGTTCGCCGACAATACCGCCAACGTGCAGACCTGGACGGCGGGTCAGGTCGTCCCGATTAAAGTGTGGATCAGGATTCCGCACGAAGGCATCGCGAATGTGAGTATTGTAGACACCAAGATGAATACGATTGTCGGGGAGCCGTTGAAGGTTTGGAGCAAGGGATATGCGCCTGGCAGGAGCGAGAAGGATGTCCCGGCCGATCAGAAGGAGTTTAGTATTACAGTACCGAGTGGGCTTGAGGAGAAGTGTGCGGTTGCTGGGGATTGTGTAAGTTTTGATTCCATTTCGTCCTTTCCTTTGAAGAAGTTATTGATTTGCTGGATAGGTGTTGCAGTGGTGGTGGTTTGGCACCGGCGCGAGGCAGACGTATGAGTCTTGTGTCGACTTCGCGATCAAGGCGCCTGAGGTTAAGGAAAGGGCATTCAGGGCTTGAGCAAGGTGACGGGATGTCATATTGGATTGATGTTAGACTAGTCAGAGGCTCATTTCGGGGCATTTCAAAGAGCAATTGAGTTGTCTTTCTCATTCGCAATCATGATCACTACGTTTTTCAAAATTGCTAGACTTTGATGCTTCCGAAGGCGCTCGAATGCCTAAACACCTAAGGTGCCGTCTTCTCGATGTTGAGTAGGAGTAAGCGATCGGCGGAACTAATGCAGGGTCTTAATATGTGTGGAGCGAATCATATTCTTGCCGAAGGATAAGGAACAGGCAGTACAGATTGTTCCATTTATACAGACAATGTCTCGCGTGGCTATAAACGAAGAGACTCCGGATCGAATTTTGAATTCCAAATCATTGAATTGCAGCGAGAGTGCAGTGCAAATGCGCATGTGCTTGGCGTAGTGTTGCTTCTCCTCAGTACAACACTCCTAGCTGGAGGGACTAAGTGTAATCGCATAGAACTGAACGAATATCCAACCCAGGAAATAAATTCTTACTAATAAATATAGCGTGTAGGCCAATTTTTGCTAGTTCCCTTTCCTGTCTTGGCGCGCTTCCTTTTTTTTGGTTTTCTGGTTGCGCACCGTCGTCTATTACAACGGTTATTCTTCCACCTTCGCGTCTCATTTGTGTTCCTTCAAGATGGTCATAACCCGCCTTAGTCCTTTACACTGCATCATCATACATAGTCGACACACTCGTGTCCGCCCTTGCGTCTTCATGGTGATGTGCACCCGCCCTAGCACCATCCATGTCCAGTTCAGTGAACCGTCGCAAGTCCATAGGTTTTTCTAACAGAGGATTCACATACGGATCGAAAGTTTTCCAATATGGGTTCTCAAGATGGTACATGTGTCTCTATCACCTATTAGTGTTGTGCCATTAAAGCCCCTATCCCCATACCCGTTATGTGCCAATCACTCATTCAGTGCAGGTTGAACGAAGAATCCATGAAATAGGATAAGTTGTACGTACGCTTTCCTTAAGATACCATTCCACAATGGTGAACTTGCGAGGATCTGAGACGTCCTGCATCACGAACTAGGAGAGCGTTTCCCGGTCTCTGGAATATATTCGGTAAGCTTCGATCAGCTTTGCTTTTAGCCTGCTGATATCTTCCTTGTTGTCATTTGCGTAGAGTTGGACGACGAGCGTATAAACCATTTTAACTTGTCCGTCAATTATTCGAGGGTTCGCTCTCTTAGGGAGATCAAATGTCCAAATCGGGATTGGGGGGACGCGAAGGAAACTATGAAAAAGCGATACCAAATGGCGAGAATTACCCAGAGTAGGAGCGACTTCGCAAATCTGAAGACGGGGATCTTTGGTTTAATTAGTGAAGGAATTCTAAGGACTTGAATGTTTGTGGAACATTCGGTATGCGTACATAAATGATGGTGTTGCGAAAGCAGTGACGTATTTGTTCCGGTTACTCCCCCACGTCGTGCGGAAGCGCAGTCAGCCCTGCAGTCTCCCGACAGAAAGCCGAGTAACTACAGAAGGCATCAAGGGGTCCCGCATGAGACTTAGAGGAATCAAGTTTGGCCCCTAGATTGGGCGAGTTTGGCTTGAGTTTTAAGGCTGCTGATCGCTGCTGAGCGCATGCCCTACAATGGTTCTTACTGCACCGTCGCGGGAGATTCACGGGAGATTCAGTAATAAGAGTGCGAAAAGAATACATGAGAAATATGGAAAAGGATATCTAATCAAGGATATGGCATATACTCAAGACAACTATACCAAACCAGTCGTGCTGCATAAACTCGTAGTAACATTAGCCTCGATGGCGTTCCCAAGACTGGTTTTGACCCAAATGGCTATCATATATCTACCTATTAATCATGCATATGCTTCTTCATCTTTATCTGCGCATTGGCCACCACGATCCCCAGCACCATGATGCAAACGAATCCAACCATAAATGTCACAGCGACCATGGCGCAGCAATGTTTTTCCGCTTCGCGACGCTCTCTAGCGGCTGTCTGGACGTCGCACTGCTCACAGTGGACATGTGGCTTGGGGCGGAAGACGCCTGCGATTGTTTGCGCAAGGGATTCGGGCTGTTGTTGGGAAGCGGCGCTGGACGAGGCGTGATTGTGTTGGCCGGATTCAAGTTCGACGTCGTCTTGCGGGACGGCGCTGTACTGTGGCTAAGAATGTGAGTGGGAGTCGAAGTAGAATGAGGTGGGTCAACGCACGGCTGAGCGAGAGCCAGACGGCGGTGTCCCGTTGACCGGGTGATCGTGGAATAGCTCGTCGTAGGCGGGCGCTGACTCTCGCGGAGGTGTGGGAATACCCATTATAGCTCGAGTCAATCAAACGCTGTATGCTGTTGGATACTTGAAAGGTGGCAATTCTTGTAGGGGAAGCAACGTGAATTAAAGACTGTCACAGCAATACTGCTGCTGATGATGAGGGCTTTGATCATGGCCTGAGGCGTGAGGCTGTGCATGTGCCGCGTCAGCCGGTCAGCCACGTCTCGTCGCATTCTTCGTATTTTAGCCAAGCGAAATCTCGGAGCCCAAAGTCACATATTTATCAACACTTTCAAGCCCATGCAAGCGTTGGAGTGGAAGAGATACGTGCAAGATGGTCCTAGGTGCTCCCTCCGCGGCGGGAGGAAGATGAGGGAAAGTAGTCGACTCGGCCAATTAGACTGCGGCTGGGAACGGGATGCTTGGCACACGTGACATTGTATCTTGGGATGGTGGCTGGCGGCTCCTCCAGTACGCCTAGCCTGCCTATATCAAAGGGCATCGAGACGTCCCCAACCTCCGTAGTTGTACCATGTTCAAAATGCGCAGAACGCGGCCTTTCCATACCTGTCGTCCAAGATCTCATCAGTTTCAACGAGAAGGAAGGCCATTGCGGTGCACGACGGTCATGTGCCTCTTCACCTAACCCGACCGGGATCGGCAAGCGTTTCCCTTCCTGCCTCCTACAAAAATCTCTGCGATGCGTATTTCCTCTTCCAGCTCATAGGATATTCGGGATCGCTCACTCACTCCTGCTTCGACATATGTAGTCCTTCCGCAGCAGCGTTGGAATCTCTTACCGCGGCGACGATGCCCAGTTGTGTGATCGCCTTCCTCTTTGTGCATAGCGTAGCCCTGACCTTGCCATCAATGCCCCGTTCCGACATGATAACAAGCCTTTCCAAGTGCTGCAACCGAGGCTTGTGTATGCTTGATTCCCGAGCCTGCGCAGAGCTATGAAAAGGATGACCTTACGCCATCAAATAAATCATCATCATTTGAGCGGTTTCCCGCCTCCAGCAGGGATGGTCATCCTGAAATATTGATATCGGCGCATCTACCAATATCCACTAGACTGTACCCGGCAGGTGTCGCAACAGAGAGATTCGCCGCCGCACTTATCGTCATCGTATGCCATCCAAGTTCGGGTCGTTGTGCATTCCTCTACTCGTTTGGTCATTTGGGCTAGGTCCACTAGCCGGGTAGCCGTTGTGCCTGCAGAGCTTACCCAAGCTTGTTCCATAGCCGCCGTCTATTCAGCCAAATCTCCTTCTATTCCTAGTAAAGAGCTCCCTAGTCTGCTCTTGAAATGCCGTCATGTCTTCCATAGTGAATCCTTCAAATACTGCCTTTGCGCCCGTTGCTGTTGTCTTTTGCCACTCTACTCCCCATCGGCTTTGTTAATTGCACAATGAGGCTCTTCTTATCAATTTTCAGCGCCTTCCTTTACGCATCGTCTGTTCTGGCGGGTTATCCGCGCCATGTCTTCCACAAAGCGCGACCCCAAGTCGAGAAGCGAATTCCTAATCAGCCGTTTCAGAACCCAGAACTTCAGAAGCGCGCCTCAACATTCTTAACCGACAAGACAAAAGGTAAGCTGAGCTTTGAAAGAGCTCCAATTGCTTGCACAGCGCTAATTGACATGTAGAATTTGCTGTAAATGGTAGTGGCATTCCCGAGGTTCCTTTCGATATTGGAGAGTCATATGCTGGACTTTTATCCATTTCTGATGACCCAGACGAGACGAGGAAGCTATTCTTCTGGTAACAATAGTCATGCTTTTGGATAGGCCGATTGCTGATGGTACATATTAGGTTTTTCCCTTCAACAAATACAGAATGCCCCAGGGAAATCGTCATTTGGTGAGCTCGTAGAATAAGCCTCGGGCCATTTTCAAGTTAATGTTTTCTAGGCTCAATGGGGGTCCTGGCTGCTCTAGTCTGAGTGGGCTGCTCACTGAGAACGGACCTTTTACATGGGAGGCGGGCACTCTTGCCCCCGTTCAAAATCCATACAGCTGGACGAACCTTACCAATATGATCTGGGTTGAACAGCCAGTCGGTGTCGGCTATACACAAGGAACACCGAATATCACGGACGAGGTCCAGCTGGCGACCGAATTCCGCGGGTTCTTCAAGAACTTCATTGACACTTTTGACATGAAGACGTATGATGTCTATGTTACTGGAGAATCTTATGCTGGATTTTATGTTCCTTACATTGCGGACGGAATGATTCAGGCCAATGACACCGACTATTTCAACCTCAAGGGTATTTCGATCAATGATCCTATTATCGGAGACGAGACTGTTCAACAGCAAGGTTAGTCCCCTTCTACATTAATTGATCCCCATTAATGACACAGATCAGTTATACTCGTTCCCTATATCGAGTACTGGAATAATCTCATGTACCTCAACTCCACCTTCCTCGATCAAATGCGCGATCGTGCCGCCGAGTGCAATTATACTAGCTACCTTGAGACGTACTTCAAGTTTCCCCCACCACCGGGCCCCTTCCCTGTCCTTCCAGATCCATTCTACCGGGACAATTATACCTGCGACATGTTCGACAATTTCTATGGCGCGTTACTAGAAGTAAATCCCTGCTTCAACATCTACCACATTACTGAAACCTGCCCCCACCCATTCTCCCAACTCGGCATAATAAACACTGGAGACTACCAACCACCAGGTGCACAGGTCTATTTCAACCGCACCGATGTTCAAGAAGCTCTGAACGCGGTAGTGGGCACAAACTGGGAGCAATGCACCGACATCAATGTCTTCGGCAATGGCAAGAACTACAGCGACGCTCGCGACGCATCCCCCGGGCCCGCAAATAACGGTGTCCTCCAACGCGTCATCGAGTTCACCAACAATACCATTATTGGATCCGGAGACTTAGATATGCTCCTCAGCACCAATGGCACGCTTTTCGCCATCCAGAACATGACCTGGCACGGACTCCAGGGTTTCCAGTTATGGCCGCTCGTCAACACCCTTTATGCGCCCTACCACCCCGAATATAATGGTGGGGCGTTGGCGGGTGCGGGCGCTCAGGGCAAGTGGGGAGCTGAGAGGGGCCTGATGTTCTACACGGCGCAGCTGGCGGGCCACGAGTTGCCGGGTTACACGCCTGGCGTTGCGTATAGGATGCTGGAGATTATGCTGGGGCGGGTGAAGGATTTTAGTTCGACTGAGAGTTTTACGACGCAAAGTGGGAATTATACCGGGAATGGGACAATTTATAAAGTCTAGTAGAGGTGTACGACCATAGAGCAGTGGGGGAGGCTCTTGGATAAGTATTTCTTGTAGATAGACGATCATGATGGAATGATAATTTAATGTTTGAATGGATGGTGATGGATCGTTGCTGTAATTTGTTTGTGGGCGAGCGTAGCTTCGATGTCTAACTGCTCTTGTGTTTCTGCCTCCAAATCATGTGTCTGCAATAGTTTCCTAGGTGTGCTATGGTTTTGAATGCCATTTGCACTAATCCGAGAGCCGAATTCGCACATATTCTCGATCTCTCATTCTGACATATGCTACTATTGTTAAGATATTCCTGTTGGGTCGCATTTTGAACATTTGTAGATTGGCGATGGAAGTTGTAGAAGGGAAAATAAATCCACAGTAGTGATTGACGGGCATTTTGTTTAGAAGTGCAGAGCCGGGGAATGAAGGAAGAATTACCAGTAGCTCTGGGCATGAGATGAGAGATGGAGACTGGCGAACCATTACATCCAATGCATCGAACAGACATATTGCATCGGGTAGTCTTGTAACACTTAGCGCTCTCGTTTTAAGTCTAAGGATAAATTCTAAAAAGGAGCATCTTGCGCTTAAAGTATCGTTCTCCGTCCTTGTGCCGTGGGAGGTAGTGCACTTGCTACGCCAGAATGTCGTGCACAAATTCTATCGTTCTTGATTAGGAAGGTCGGAAAATTGTGTCGATTGCGGCTTCATATTAGATGACTTCCTGATTAGTCTAGCGCCCACGTGGATAACTTTCACTGCCTCTAGGTTCGGGGCTCCAGGTTCACACGTTTACGATTTACTGGTCTTTCTACTTTCCTCTTACTGACGTTATGACAAGTGTGTCGACCTATTATCCTGGTATTGGTTCAATGCGAACCACGTGTATCGTCATATATGCACGTGCGGTTCTTTTTTTTTCTTTCTTTCTTGACATAACTTATTTGGTATTGTTTTCATTTCCAGCCTGGATTGGGAAATCTCCAGATGTCGAGAAATACGTCCTCTCAATAAATAGTCTGCATCTACGTCGAAAAGTGAGATAAAACATTGCTCGTACTATCACAAGAACCGCATACTAATTCGACACGCTGCAGAGATTCGAAAAGCCAGTTTATAAATGATCGGTGGCCCGGATTATTCTACTCCAAACCCCCATTCCGGTGCCGCTAATCTCCCGCCAACGCCTCTAGGTTCCCTTCAACTAGGTTTCCTTCAAAGATCTTGATTCTTCCATTTAGTAGCTGCCTTCTTCCCCATCTTTAATCCCACTCAACCATATCCTGCCTATTCCCTCTCGTCTACTCTCCAAACGGCGTAAATCTCTCCAGCACCCGCATCGCATCCTCCTGCTCCTTCTCCAAAACTGCCCTATGCCTCTCACTCCGGACGCGAATCTCGCACTCAAATTTCTGCGGCCGGATGTTGAAGCCCTCAGTGTACTTGAATGTGTCGTAGACTCGTCCCTCGATGGGCTTGATGTCGAACGCCCAGAGCATCTTGGCCAGCGCGACGAAGAGGCTGTTCGCGGCGAGGTCAGCGCCGGGACAGATTCTGCGGCCCCAGCCGAAGGACGAGTGGCCCGCTTTAGCAGGGTGCGGCTTTCCTAGGCCGAGCTCCGCGCCTCGTTGCTTCAAAATGTGCTTCTCTGCAGCTTGGGCTTGGAACTCGCTTTTCTTGGCCGCGAGATTCGAGTCGAGGAAGCGTGTTGGATTAAAGTGGTGTGGGTTCGGGTAGTATTCTGGATTGAGGTTGATGGCCCAGGAGTTGCCGAGTATGGTGGTGCCGCGCGGGATGTAGTAGCCCTCGTAGTGGTCGTCTTCAGTCGAGGCATGCGGTGTGCCGCCCAGAACCGCGACGGGCCGCCAGCGTAGGACTTCTTTGACGAGGGCCCGGATGTAGGGAAGGCCTTTTTCGTCATCAAAGGTTGGTGTTCTGTTGGGGCCTATGACAGAATCAAGTTCGGCGTGGGCGGCGATGAGGGCCGAGGGGTGAGTGATGAGCGCGAGAAATGCAGAGCAGAGTGTTGATGCTGTCGTGTCGGAGCCCGCGCCAAATAGAGAGGCTGGGATGAAGGAAAAGTCGCGCTCGGATAGCGGAATATCCTCCTTTTCTCTTAATTCTAGCAGCAATTTACACAGCGAGTCTGGAATCTCGGCGCCTTGGGTCTTTGCACGCGCAAGGTCCGATCGCACGACATTCACGAGCTGCATATTCGCAGCAGCTTCAGCACGCCCATGCTCTTTGATCTCCGCTTTCCAAGGCGCCAAAACGTCTGGTAAGTACTTGAGGAATGGGAACGATTCTACGAGGTACTTGCCCGGCACGTTAAGGCTGGCGCTATACTGCATGAACCTGAACCGATCATGGATTACCTGGGCATTCAGGCTATCAATCCGATGCCCATACGACACGGAGAATACAATCGAGCTCGTGAATCGCTCTAGTAACTTCTCCCAGTCTCGCGGAGAGTGGAGAAGTTGGTAGCACAAGCGTGATGCCTCGGCCGTCTGGACAGGCTTGTACAGACGTAGCGCCTTGGGGGTCAGAGCCTGATGTAGCAACTTCCTCCGGATACTCCATTCTTTGCCGTAAGGCTGGACTAGCACGCTTGCGCCGTCCCACAGAATTTCGCCCATGGCGACCATGCGTGGACGCGAGGAGTACTTGGTGCTTCTTTTCTCCAGCAGCTCAACGGCGATGACGGGGTCCGAGATCACCACGGTGGGTTTGCGGCCAATCCATATTGTGAATATGGGGCCGTAGATTTTGGACCACTGCTCGAATTGCAGCCAGGGCTGCGAATTGGCAAGCTGGAACTTGTTGCCGAAGAAGGGCAGCGGAGTCGGGCCGGGGGGCATGCGAAGCCATAGCCATGCATCGTGGAGGAGTGTGACGGCGGGGATGGCAAGGAGGAGGGAGAACCAGAGGTACGGGGGCCATGCAGTCGACAATAGAGATTCTAGGGCCATGGTTAGACGCCTGGACAGAGCATGCGCGTGTGTGGGAGAGGAAATGGATGTGTTTGAACTCACGGGACGCATGAAGAGTGAGGTTGCGGCCGCGTTCAGCGTGCGATAGTGTGCGATGGAGCGTTTCGGCAGTTGAGTAGTGCCTTAGAGCGCTGCCGCCTCAGTCTCGTGCGCAGCCATGTGGGGGATGATGCAGCCCAGAGCGAGCTACAGATGCCATCTCGACAGGCTATTTTGCACGAGGCGGCGAATTCGATCGTGTGTGAAACCAGGAAGGGCTGGGTGCCGCGGACTCGAGGGAGCGTCTCACAAGACGTTATATTTGGGGCATATTGTTATTCGGAGACGCGAGTGCAGGTGCTGGCTCTGGCTGTGGAGGGGGTCATGTAGTCGGCGCCACGTCGGCCGAGGTACCGAGGCGGGGTCCAGCTGCGGGGCAGTACTAGAGCAGGCTCCGAAGGATCTAATTCCGGGGACGATATCTGCCCTCCGCACACATGTTGCGACCTCCTTCGCCCCCCTTCGCCCCCCTTCCCCCCTCCCAAAGATGGGGCATCTTGCGTCTTATATGAATGCCGATCCTGGAGAAGAAAGCATGTGCCTGTACCCCGAGCGTCCATTCCTGGCCATTGCACCCCGTGACTCCCACACCCTTCCCCCGTCTCTCCGCTTGTACAATACAAGCAGGGTAGACGAGTGAGTAGACTGATCGCCTTTTCATCTCACGCTCGATCGAAGCGTTCCGCCCGCTCCCCGTTGCGCCGCATTTCTGCCTTTCCCTGTTCAGCCACCATGGCAAAGCCGCTCCCCCTCTCCGGCCTTGAAGTGATAATAATCGGCGCCGGTTTCGCCGGCCTCACTGCTGCCATTGAGTGTCGCAAACGCGGCGCATCCGTTACCCTCTTTGATAGCGCTGCCTCCCGCCGCCAGCTCGGCGACATCATCTCCTTTGGTTCCAACTCTGGTCGCATCTTCCGGTCCTGGCCCGGCGTCGAGGAAAAACTGGATCCTGTCTGCCACCACTCTGACGGCCTGGTGTTCCGCACCTATGACGATGAGTACCTGTGCACGCAGACATGGGACGCCGAAGCCGACTGGGGAAAGCGCTTCAATGGCCATAGAGGCGAGATTCATGAGGTGGTGTGGGACCATGCCTTGAGCATTGGCGTCGACATTCGGCTGGGGAGAAAGGTGACCGAGTACTTTGAAGATGAGAGGGAGGCTGGCGTCATTATTGACGGCGAGAGGCTCACTGCCGATGTGGTGCTTGCGGGCGATGGAGTCAGGAGTCTTGCGAGGACGATTGTGTTGGGTTTTGAGGATAAGCCCAAGAGCTCCGGGTATGCAGTCTATAGGAGTTGGATGGGCACCGACAAGCTGAAGGAGAATCCGTTGACGGCATGGTTGGCGGATCCGAATATTGATCATCACGTGGGCTGGTTGGGGCCGGATGTGCATTTCTTGGTGGCTACGTTGCAAAACGGGACCGCTTGTAGCTGGGTCCTAACACATAAAGTAATCTCATCTCAAGCACCAAATGGTGGTAGGTAGATGTTAACTAATCTTCTATAGGATGATGCCGACGTAGAAGAATCCTGGTCCGCCCCCGGCTACGTCGAGGAAGCCGTCAAAGCTGTCGAAGGGTGGGCGCCCGTCGTCCACGCCATCATTCGCGCAACCCCCGAAGAGAAACTCGTTGACTGGAAGCTCGTCTTTCGAGACCCTCTCCCTACCTGGATCAGCCCAAAGCGCCGCATCGCCCTCATCGGCGACGCTGCACATCCCTTTCTACCAACGTCTATCCAGGGCGCCTCGCAGTCCATGGAAGATGGCGTCACCGCAGCTATATGTCTCGAGCTAGCAGGGAAGGCCAATGTGCCTGAAGCCATCCGTGCGTACGAGAAAATTCGATACGAGAGGGTGCACGCCGTGCAGCAAACGGGCGTGACGAATAGGGATAATTGGCACAAGGCGGATTTCGATTTTGTCAGGAAGAATCCAGAGTCTGTCAAGTTGCCAAGGCAGGATTGGGTGCTAAATTTCGATTGCGCTGCGCATACGTATGAGGTCTTTGACAAGACGGTGGCAGAACTGAGGAAAGAATCTAGCTAGCAGCCGTTGCTATGAATAGATGGAAGTGTAATAGATGGAAGTACGGTAGAAACCGGGGTGAGAAGTCACTGTCATGTCCTCTCCTCGCTTGGTTAATGGTCGAGGAAATGTCTTGCGATAACTTAGCCTCGTTCTACGCTTTTAGAATATTGTAGAGCCGCTGTGTTTTACTCGCAAAAATTTTTACGCGGGTTTCTAGGCTGGTGAACGATTTGACGATGCATTGCCATTATTCATATCATTTTCACTAGATTTTATGGTCCACGACTAAGTCTCCTCTGTATGATCCATTCACCTAAGAGCAAATGGGGTTGTGAATATTCTGCTCGTTTTCCTGGGAGGCTCGGACAGGCACCGAGTCTCAATGTATCTTTTAACGATTAGCCTAACGATTCGGTCACTTGATCGCCCTATTGTAAACCGGAACGCGCGGTGCTACTCTTGGCTGTTCTTTTATGGTGTTCGCGGCTCCATCGTTGTTAGCGGTAGGGAGGTTGCTCAGTTTGTATTGCGGAAGGCAATATTTTTATTCAAAAGTAGCAGCCAAGAAATCCGACTCCGGTAGATTCATGAGGACCTAATTTTATTTCTGGTAGAGAATTGCATCGAAGCGAGTCAACACAGGGGTTGGGTATATGCTTCATTAAAAGGTGCGCAAAAACGGTTGAAGAGGGAAGACAAGGAATAGGGATAATGCTGAATAGAAAACTGGCTCGGTATTAAGGGGCTATATTGCAGTCTTTTTTTTTTCTTCATGTTTAAATGTCAATACACGTTGATTATGAAAAATTACGCTTTCCAGTAACAAATAGGTGCTCAAGTCACATGTTAGAATTATATAGGTCGAATTTCTTGTTAAAATACAGAATGTAGGACATATAGCATGAAGAAGACGTTGATTAGTTAAGTAGGAGAGGTAGATGATAAGATCTCTACAATGCTGCTAGACGCAATGGTGTATCAGATAAGATTCTTTTTTTGACCGCGTTGACTACATTGGATATATACAGCAACTGTCATTTTCTGCTGGTAATCCCTACAATAGTAGATTAAAAAAAAAATAAATTTTTTTGGTTTTTTTTTTTTTGGTTGCAAATGACTATAGAAGCTACAAAACGTTAACGTTACTAATCTTCAGTAACCCATGAATAACCACCGTCTTCTCTACATTTCTGCACCATAGAACTTAGCTCAACTGAAATGCTGTGAGAGCTCTTCCGTCCAAGCTTTCCTTCAGCAGTATATGGCTTCCACAACAAGCATGTCTTTTTGTATTATTTCTAGAAAATCGCGGAAGAATTCGGTGCAATTATTGTCGGAGCGAAGCTCGTCCATCATCTGTTAATCCGGACATGTCAGTATTGATCTGTAGAGATATAGCAGGTATAAAGAAATAAACAGCGATGACTGACTTCTGTGACCGAGCCCTTGGCTTTTGCCTTGCATGTTCCCGATTCCTCAATAGTAAAAAATATATCGTCGAGGATATTGCTATATTTAAAATCTGCGGCAAGCCGTCGGTTCGCAAATTCCACTATAGCCGCCCAACCACCGAAGAACCATGTGACGAACTCAAGGTAGGCGCATCCTAGAGTCCATATATCCCACGGAGGACTTAATTTGCATTCTGGAAGGTCGGATTCGGGAGCTCGATATGAAGGAGAATTTGCTACCCAAGGACGACTCTGGGCTAGAACCGAGTCTCTAGTGCTAAAATGAGCAATCCCAAAGTCGGTAATCTTTAATATTCCTCGCTTGCCATCCGAGAGCCAGGGAATGTTTTCCGGTTTAATATCTCCGTGACGTCCAAATAACTTTTTAATTGTTTCCGTACTGGCTGACCTGGCAGACAGTATTAAACCTCTGAGGTCCTTTGAGGCAACTCTTGGGAAAGATTCTTGCTTGAGAAGACGGCTTCCTGAAAGCGTTTCCCAATGGTGAATTTTGTAGAGACCTTCGGCAAGGCCTTGACATTGTTCAGCTAGCCAGAGAGCGGCGCCTTAGTTCTTAAGTGGCGTAGGATTGACATTCTTCCAATAACCCCGTAGGTCAGCCTCTGCACAGAGGAAAATGAGATAATAATATCTATTATGTTTGTAGGTCGCGAGGAGGTTTATAAGATGTGGATGTGGATGTCTGTCGCGGCTGAGGCCGCTTAAAACACTGACTTCTCGCTCGAAGACCTCTTCGTTATCCGTGAATAGCTATTTGACAGTAAAGAATCGATTGGAAATCTGATCTTTTCAGCATCAAGTTCCTTATCTTGAATACGTTTCAATGGTAGACATACCTTAGCGCCATGGAAAGAGAAATGATCAGGATGGACTACAGCCGTGTATACTTGGTCAAAACCGCCTTCAGCCTCCACTCGCTCCCAAAATGTATAAGGAAGTATACACCCTCAATGGAGACCATAGTGAGATATACCCCCACCCTCTAGACGCTTAAAAATAGGAGCAAGAAGTGTCCACTGCCGCTCCTCAAATCGAGCAATCGTACTGTCTCTCCATTTCCTGAAGCACCGCAAAGGAACATTGGGTTCATTTACGCGGGCAAGCTTGGAAGAATCTCTTGAGACCTTGACAAGCGGAAGGCCGCTATCGCAGACGCGTGAATCGATGAATGCTTTGATCTTATGAGGTCTGTCGATCAGCAGCAGTATGGAAAATATCTTGCGAAATTCCATGCGCATATTTTGGTTCTCATTACGCTTTTGTGAGTTTGCCTCATTGTCAGGTGTTGGGCAAGAGCGGTTGCGTTCGCCACAGATTAAACGCGCTTCCCTCCGAATGGCTCGTGTATGGGCGAGTGGCCTCCAGATTTGTAGACGCTTTCTTAGAGAATGCTTACATCTCTCCAGCTCAATCGTAACTGTATCTTTGTTTATGGGTCGTGACAATTGCCGATCAGGAATGAATTTCTTGTACTCGTCAACGGAGCTGTTCTGCATAGCGCGAAATAATAGATCTCGCAAACTCTCTTGAGAGTCGTCGGAGCTCATGTAGCTTAGGTGACTCGATTCCGTTCGCCGCCGTTGATATTTCATAGGCATTTCGTCATCTTTGTAATCATTGTCGTCAGGTGGAGCTCCATGCTGTTGGAAATCAATCACGTTTGGGGCACTATCATGAAAAGTAGCTGATAATGGCGGGCTTTGAATATTCTTGGTCCCTTGCTGAGGGGGTGAATGGTCTGTTTCTGATCTGTCAGTTATCTGTACAGCGTGTTGAGACATTCGGATTGAGTGGCCGTCGCCTCCTTTAACTGAAACAAGTTTATGAACGGAATGAGTGCTATCTAGCTGATAGTCCATCGCATTCATACCTGACATATATTTCGAACTGTCTCGTAATTTTAGTTCATCGCCGCCGTTTACCCGTTCGGATACAATGGATTCGGATGATGTCGTTAGAACGACGTTAGCAACGGCCTGTTCCGGGTTGGAATCATGACCGGGTTTTCCCTTAGCTAAATGGGGTGTTGGAATGTTGTGTTGACTGGATGTAGTCTTTGTATCAAGGAGAGGATCCTCTGTTTCGCCAGCAGCAGTGTCAGCCTGGCCTGTTGGTTCTGCCTTAATGGCATCATTAGAATCAATTCGTGTCTCCGGGATGGCTGATCTTGTCGAAAGGTTTTCAGGAACCATCATAGTGCGAAAGTACAAAGAAACAGAATGAAATGACTCGATATGACAGCTTTACTCAATAGCGAATGGGGATACCAGAAGCGATAAATATTTAGTACTTCGGAGTCTTGTGGTGGCAAAGCCGCTAAACATGATCTATTGCACATGGAGCTAGGACCCTTGCAAAAGGCTATCTCATTGAGAACGCCTCTGCAGTATACTCGAGGAATCCAACATGGGCAATCTCACGAGGCTGTAAACTAGGCAGACGGCAGCCTGGACTAATTATGAACTCAAAATGGGGGCTAAGAAAGTTTTGGGGCTCCAAGATGCAATGAATGGTAGTCAAGAATCTGTGTATGCGTGCAGTAAGTGTCAACTAAGGAGTAATATGTTATATTGATTCATCTCTAGCTTTCCTACGACAATACATTGACCCCTGCCTTTGCGCCATGGATGCTAGAATATTCAGAGTGCCTTGACAATTATAATCCACTGTCTGGATGGTCTAAAGTTTAGTCGCCGATCATATTTTGACGCCACTATATGAGCTGAATGTTGAAGGAGAGCTATTGGTTGCTCGAGCACTGCGGCTGACAGGAAGAGTAGGCTGAGAGTCAAGACACGGATTCTGCTCAGCTGATTGGGGTGTCAACCCGTCAAAATAAAGCGGGATGATGAGCCCATTACATAGTCCGCATCATCAATTACTCTGCAAAACTATTAGCCTTTCGGGGTATCCTTGTCCCGTAGGTAACTATGCCTCTGACGCTGCAACAAATGTGGCCCATTGCGCCCACGACACAGGATATTCGGGTTGGAAAAATTGATCCAGCAAAGCTATCGGAGAAGCTAAGTCTGAAATTTCCCTCTGGATCATTTGGAATTAAAGTTAGGGTGCCTTATGATACTTGAAAAAGTTAAAAGTTTACTAACTCGTCGTGGCGCAGATGATGCTTAACACCTACAGCATCCAGGCTCCTAAACGTCTTACAAACGTGAGATAGCCCGGAACCAACAACTATTAAATTCGAAGTTGACAAAATCTCATATGGAAAGAGATCGTAGAGTGTAGGTATCTAGGACCTAAGCTACCCGCAGCACGGCACGGCAAGTGGAGTCGTTTATTCAAGGGGTGGCGAACGCACAGTCGGCATCAGGGAAATTGATAGCTGCGTTGTGCGGGACTGACAACGATATGAAATTGCTATTAGAATATGTCTTTTTAAGGAATAATGATTCTCGACTCAGGAATCCTCTCAGCTCATTATTATGTTAGCTGAGCTACAGCAAAATTCTCTTTACGCCCTCACATTACGTATTTCCCACTGATCGCCCCCACATTGCTCCATCCCCCACTCCCTGTTCCAAGTTGCAGCTAGAATGCCTTTTCATGCAAGATATGTTCAGCTTTGCTCACACCGTCACGCCATGTTGAAGGTCATTGATAACTCGTCGGTTTACAACTTCACAATAGGTAATAGCCTCCCCCGTTTCACCGGATTTGCCTATCTTGCCTGATTGATCTGGTCATTTTCTCAACCATGCCCATATTGTGGAGGGTTGGGAATGAATGCTGCGGCAAGCCATAATGCGGCCCTGTATTGAAGGCGCAAATCTTTAGCTGAAGAGATACTGCAAGTGAAATATAGAAAAGATATTGAACATAGATATAGCACCGCTCATCCATTTACATGACTCTCCGATTCCCTTCGATAAGAACATCTAGCTCACGACTAAGGATAATGATCCAGGCCATTTTTCGCTTCGGTTATTCGGCCTTGTTCATCAACAACAATTCATTTTCTTAAAATCATACTCATTACCGGCGCTACCCTAGCCTCAGGCTCTTAGCAAGAACTATATAACTGAATAGATATGGTTGCCGAGCCTCTAATAGCTGAAGAGGAGGACTACCTATTAGAGAAGCTCTACAGACGCTTATACACGAGCGAATTTGACAACTATAAATACAAATTCTTGCCTAATAGAGTTCTTAATTATCTCCTTTTAAGAGATACTATCCTAGGAGCTATATCTACTAGGCATCCGAAGGCTGACGAAGACTCTTTAGTAAGGTTTATTATGGAGAAAGTAAAGATCTTTACCACCTCAGTCTCAATCAAGCTTAAACAGCATCAACACTGAAACGTGTAATATTCCTATTTAAGGAGAATAGTATTAATAATACTAGATTGCTATTTAAGGAGAAAAATATTCTTACAGCTCTAGAGCCCGGCGTTAAACTAAGGTAGAAAATTTAGAATAATTTAACGATCGACTAATTCTTCAACAACTAGTTAAGGTTCTTTATACCAGTCTTTTCAACCGACTTAAAAGTAGATGTAGATAAGTATAATCTCCCAGCTTCAACCATTATTTCTTTTATCGAGAAGTATGCTAATATAGACTATAGTTTGTTTAGTAAAGTCTTCAAGTTCTAGATCTATTCTAACTATATTAAAGGCTACTTGTAAATAGTAAAATACTAGATATACGTAATATAAAGATAAAGTAGACTCTAATTATAGTAGAAAGTTCTATATCCTAATATTATTACTATTAAGGAAATTATACCGGATACTTATAAGAACTGCTAATAGGTGACGAAATATTAGAAAGCTAAGATAAGAGTATTAGAAAAGATAAATAAGTTTAATTAGGATTATATAGTCTACTTTATTACTACTTTCTAATACTAGCGTAAAAATAGTAAAAACTATTATTTAATATTTAAGTAGGCTAATAGAGGAAATTTATAAGACCTCTAGAAAGAAATCTCTTAATTAAGTCTAAATAAACGTCTAGTTAAGACTATAGTTTATTAACTTTTTAGACTTATTAAAGTACTTTCTACTATTTATTACTATAATATCTTATAGCTTTAGATTATAGGTTAATAATATAGAGTTATCTAACCTAAGATTAAAATAGCTAAATTATACCCTATAGGGATAGTAGTAATTTATCTCTCTTTTATTAGCAATCTTTTTTCTAAGAGAACTAAATATATAAATATTTTTACTCTACTATTCTATCTATTATTACTATACTATAATCTATTATACTAGTCTATTATATTCGAATTATTTAAACCCTTTAGAGTAGTTTAGTAGTAATTTCTAATACTATAAATATATCTCTTACCTCTTTTAGTCTAATAGCTAACTTTATTAGGTATATAAGAACTCTAATATTTAGTAATAGGTAAGATACTAACTTTAAAGCTAGTAAGAGACTTATTTAACTAGAAGAGTAGACTAAAATAAATATTTATTAAATATTTAAAAAATTATAGAGTTATAGTACTTTTTAATACTCTTTAGTTTAAAATAATATTATAGATATAAATATAGAGTATACCTTCTATTTATATTTTATATATATATACCTCTCTTTAGTAGCTAGTATATAATACGTCTTATACTATTAAATATATATAAGAGATTTTTTATTAAATAGTATAGAGTAGAATATAGATACTAAAGACTTAAAAAGACTATAATAATAAATATAAGGTAAATAAAATTAGAAGAATTTTAAATATTTATAGAAGATAAATTAATAATATAAAAGTAATAATATTTCTATAATTATATAATAGCCTCTAATTAGCTAAATATAGGATAGGATAATAATTAAAAGTAATTATATATTATAAGAGAATTATTCTTATAGATTTATAATAGAAGTATATAAGTAGAGTATATAAAAGATATTTAAGTTAACTATAAAAAGCTATAGAAGTTAGAGTTATAAGGTTATTAAAAATAATTTAGTTTCTTTACTATTCTCCTTATTTAGTTGCTTAGTTAACTAAATAATTAAGTATACTTAGTTGTTTAATTAACTAAATAACTAAGTATAATATATATTCTATATTAATTTTATTCTAATAATTATATAGAGTTCTAGATCTTAATTAAATCTAGTATAAGAATTCTACTAGAAATATCTATAATACTACCTTTTCTCTCTAAACTTTTAGCCTAAAAGTTATTCTATTCTAATCTAGTATATAGTAGAGTTAGTATACTATTTTTATTACTACTATATATTTCTCTAATACTTCCTCTTTATTATTCTACCCTAGGTAAATACTATTATACTAATCGTATAGACTGTTTAAGTAAAATTATTATACCTTATTCTTAGTAATTTTATAAAAGACTAACTTATATAATAAATAAGAAGAAAATATTTAAAAAGTTATATTATTTAGAATATCTTTAATATAGTTTATAAGCGAACTATTAGTATAAATAAGTTATTATTCTAACGTATAGTACAAGCGAGCTAATCACCTAAACGAGCTGATTATAATGCTAAAACCCTACTAAAATCGCGATAATTATACTTTACAGTATTATACTACAACTAATAACTATAGAATCAATTTAGAAAGAAGCTAGAATATAGCTTATACTTTAAGCTCTTTAATAAGACGCGATACTAACTATACGTTATATTATATTAATCTATAATATCTCCTAAAGTATACTTAGTACACGAAGGTAAGAAACAGCTCTACAACGCGATTACCGGCCTAATTTAATAAAACTTAGTAAGACTAAGGAGTGGGTAATTATTTAATATATACTAGATCTAGATATAAGAGGATTTCTACTGCAGCTTACTACTATTTAAGATATAGCTAATTTACTGCTAGCTATATACTCTACTAGCTAGGTTAGAAAGAACTGGGTAGAGAACTTTATTAAACGTACGCCTAAGCTTAAGGTTAAATTTAATCGAAAGTACAACTATTTAAGAGCTAAATACGAGGATTTTAAGGCTATAGGAGGCTGGTTCTACCTTATACAGAATATGAAGGCTAAGTATAGTATTATTAATAAAGATATATATAACTTTAATAAATTAGACTTTATAATAGGCGTGATATTAATAGAAGTAGTAGTTACTAGCTCTAAGAAACGGAATCGACTAAAGCAGCTCTAGCTAGATAATCGCGAGTAGACTATAGTTATCTAGAGTATTAACGCGATAGGATAGGTAATA
Organism: Lojkania enalia; assembly: GCA_010094045.1. Lineage (NCBI taxonomy): Eukaryota > Fungi > Ascomycota > Dothideomycetes > Pleosporales > Lojkania > Lojkania enalia. The sequence continues at coordinate 221,847 of ML986628.1, forward strand.
CTACCTTTTATTATCTTTACAGGTACCTACTACCTCTCTATATAGTATAAAGAAGATAATATTCTACTAACCTAAGCTATATAGGTTACTAATAACAGCTGGATAATAAATAATATTAGTATTAAGTAGTTAAAGTACTTTAACACGTATATAAAGGATCGTACTATTAGTATATATTAATTACTAATTCTCGACAGCTATAAAAGCTACGACTTACTTAAATTTAGGCAGCTCTACAAGGAAAAGAATATTATTACTCTTTATATACCTCTACATTTGTTATACCTATTATAGCTACTAGATATAGGTTATTTCTTACTTTTAAAAACTACGTACGGGCGCTAAATCGAGTAGCTAATATATAGTTATATTAACTATATTATAAAAATTAAGTTTTTACTCTACTTTAAAGCAGCTTTTAACGCAGTAATTACGAAGAGTAATATCCTAAGTAGCTTTCGAGGTATTAACCTAATTCTATTTAACCTAGATATAATACTATTAAAGCTTAAAGTTTAACTATATATACTAATACTCTCTATAGTTAAAGATATTCCTTAGAAGTTAAAAATACTAAGTAATCCTATTAAATTTAGGTCTTAATCTGCGTATATTTAATTAAGAGTTTAAAAGTACCTAGATAGCTTACCTACTTTAATAGTAGAGACGTTTAAATAGTTTATAAAGGGTACTGCGTATATAATATATAAAAACGTACTATTATGCACTCAGGTTACTAAGCTTTAAACAGCTAATAAAGCTGCTATATAATATTAATTATATAAAAGAAAGTATGTATAAAAGAAAGGCAACCTAATAATTAAAAAAGGCGCTTAATTAACTACTCTAAAAGATTTTAGCGCTTATACTAATAGGAAGAAGGGTAGGAAAAAGGCGCGTATTAATAGAGACCAGCCGACTTAAAGGTGCTATAAGTAGTATAATAAGGCTAGGTATAACTCGCGGACGTGTAAAAATAATACTATAGATATAGAAGAATAGGCTACTATACTATATAGTATAATAGAATATAAGAAAGTATAATATTTTGCGAAAAGTAGTCGCGATTTTAGTATAGTCTTAGTATTATAATTAGCTTGCTTAGGTAATTAGCTCGCTTATACTGTATATTACTACTAGTAAGCTTAATTCTCGAATTATTTCTTTCTTTAGGTACTCGTCTATATATTATTCTAGGGCTTCTACTTCTCTTAGTATTAGGCTATATATTAGTTTATATCTAGGTTCTTTTCCTAGTTATAGTTTAATTTTATAATCGTATTCTCTATATTTAGATAGGTATTATAGTAGTTCTTAGAGTTGTTCTATTAAGTATTAGTATTCCTTAGATATACTATATAATATATTTCCTATTAGGAATAATTCTTTTACTACTTCTTTTACTATTATAGTAAGTTGTTCTTTAACTAGCTAGCCCAAGTTTTTAAGGATAATTCGTCCGGTTTACTAGTTTATCGAAGGGTTTTCTTTTCTTAACTATAAAATCTCTAGGATAATATTATAGTTAGTAACTTCTATAATTTAGAAGGTTTATTCTTATTAGGTTATTCCTAGAATTTTAAACTTTTCTAGTTCTATAGCATATATAACTTTCTTTTAAAAGTCTTTTCCCTCTATAGTTTAGATTATATAGGGTCGTTCTAGCTATACTATAGGTATTCCTTTTCTAGCGATATAGTTACTAGCTATAAAGTTCTTTATTACTCTACTATTAATAAATATATATACCTTATAGCTGTAATATTATCCTAGTATTATAAGATAGTATTCTCTAATATTCCCGTATAGTTAAGTTATCTTAAACTAGTAGGCTATTACTTCCTTTATAGATATATATTTTAGGTATTTTCGTTCTAGATATTTATACTATAATCTTCCTCTAATATATACTTTAGGTAGTAGGAGTTTAAGTTTAAGTATTATATAGTTTTAGGTTTATTTAGTAACTTCCTATTCTATTATAGCTTCTTATTTTATAGGATTTCCTAGTACCTTATCTTTATTTAATCGTCTTAGCTATATACCTATATTTTCTTTCCTTTTTTAGTAGGCCTTATATTATCATTTAATATATAATATCTATACTATCTTAAAGTATACTAGATAGTATTAGTTTATATAAGAGTTATTATCTTCTCTAACCTAGTAGTCCTATTCTTATTTATATCGTAATGCCTTTAGTACCCAGTATTTTACTAGTACTTTACTTTATAAGAAGGCTACTGCTTTTCGTACTATATATACAGCCTTGTCCCAATCTATTATATTAAGATATCTTTCTACTACTTTTATCGTCTCTATCCATTTTTAGAAGTATAAGAAGCGGATCTCTCTAAGGTAGGTGTTTTACCATTCTTTATAAACGTCGATAATATCTTATTCTAGTCTATTCTTATTATAGAATTTTATAGGTAATTCTTCTTATAGGGTAGCTATAGAAGCCGGGGTTCCCTATTTATACTTAATTATTCCTCGTTAGTATATAGAATATACTCTAGATACTAGTTTAGGTATTAATACTCTAATAGTAGCTTCTTCTATTTGCGACGAGGTGTTTATTTCTTTATCCTCGTCTAATTCTTCTTAAACTTCTTCTAGCTATCTTTTTATACATTCCTACGTTACTGTAAGTTATATTTTCTTTTAAGGCTAATATCCTATAGCTTCTTTAAATTATCGGTATATTTAATACTTATCTTTATTATAGAAGGACTAATATAGGGTTCTATATTCTATAGTTATAGCTAGTTTTTCTTTATCTACTTCCTGCGGTTTATCTTCTATAGGCTAGTTTTTCTTTTCTTTCTTTTTACTTCGATATTCTTTTACTATATATTCTAGTTTCTAATAATTATAGTATTTAATATCTTTTTTCTAAGTCTTCCTTTCTTAAGTTACCTATAGCTTTAGCTTCTTTTCTCTAGTAGCGTTTAGATCTATAGGTCAGCCCGCGTTAGTAGTTCTTACTAAAAAGCGTACTCTTTAGTAGTATATTTATCTTTCCTTATTTTTAAACTAGTATAGTTTATTATTAATTCTTTTTACTAGTTAGAAATATAATACTAGGTCCCGAGGTTATTCTATATATATTATTACTCTTCTTATTTCTATTTTTAGTCCTCTATAGCACTTTACTATTATACTATAATTATCCTATATAACTTTATTCGAGAGTTTTTAAAAACTTAATATATACGAGATAATAAATCCTAGTTAGACTAGATTATAAAGTCTATCTTCTACTATTTATACTTTATTAATATCTCCGAATGCTAGTTTAAGTTTCTATTAGAAGTATACTAGACTTATAAATATTACTTTAGTTTTACTTTTCTAGTATTCTTCTATATAGTTCTTAAAATCTATTAGAAAGGACTAGAACCAGTTAAGTAGTTTACCTATTAGGTAAGCTCCTATAAATAATACTTTCTCGTTCTTATACTAGATAATATCTAGGTTAGTATTAATATAAATCCTTACTACTACTAGGAATTCTTTAAGTTTAGATCTAGTTCTATTAAACTTATTAAATAGTACTAGCTTAATTTATCGCTAATAATATATTATTAGTAGTATTCTTTTAACTTAATTAAGTTTCTAGATAATTCCTGCAAGTTCTATTCCTTATTTACTATTAACTATTCCTTATATTCCTTTAAGACTTTTAAGAAGGCTGTTTTAAGTCTCCTTTAGACTTCTTATCTATTTATCTACTAGAACTAGCTATTCCTATTATTATATTAATTTATTCTATATTCTTATAAATATAGTTATTATACTTACCTCTAAAGAGGTAGCCTTATTAGCTAATCCCAACATTCTGCTTACGTAAGTTTCCTACGTTACTTACTAAAGGTATCTCTTTCCTTATAATTAGGATAGTTTGACTAGTCTTACTTCTTCTAGCTTTACAAGGGTAGTTAAAGTATAATAGCCTCTAATTAGCTAGGTATAGAATAGAGTAATAACTAAGAGTAATTATATACTACGAAGGATTATTCTTATAGACTTATAATAGAAGTATATAAGTAGAGTATATAAAGGATATTTAAGTTAACTATAAAGAGTTATAAAGGTTAGAGTTGTAAGGTTATTAAATACAATTTAGTTCCCTTACTATTTTTTCTTACTTAGTTACTTAACTAACTAAGTAACTAAGTATACTTAGTTGTTTAGTTAACTAAACTACTAAACGCGTTATATATCTTATATTAATCTTATTCTTCTAGCTATATAGAGTTCTAAATCTCGATTAGATCTAGTATAGAGATTCTTATAGGGGTATCTATAATAATTAAGTAGTACTTTAAACTTCCTCTTATTAAACTCCACTCGGAGTACTATATATAAAGGTACTATACTAGTAACCCTTCTAATAGCTTTTCTACCCGTTTTCTTAGTGTAGCTATTATTTTAGGGGCTACTTAGTTTTTTAGCTAAGGTGGGAAGAACTCTACCTTCTCCTTTTCTTCTTTATATAGTAGATATCTATTTATACTATACTTTATCTATAGTTCTTAGGTATAAGCGGCCTTTATATATTTACTATATATTTTATACTTCTATTCTAAAAAATACTATTACTATTTAATTAGTTAGTAATCTTTATTTAATCTTTACTATTTAAATACTCTAAATATATTTTAGTAATACTAGTATTTAACTATATATTATTTCTAGCTTAAAGCTTTATATTCTTCTAAATATATATTATTTTTAGAATATTCCTCCTTCTTAGGTATATTTACTCCTATTATCTTATAAGCTGTAATATTAAGTTATCCTCTAATATCTCCCTATATCTCCCTTACTTCTAAAACTAACTTTCTTAGCTCTTTAGCTTCTATAACAATTTTACTAAACTAGTATAGATACTCTATTTTAAGGTAAATTAGACTTCTATAAATCTAATAATACCCGTTTTTTATATAATCTTCTATCTTATTTTAAAATAGTAAGATTCTTAGTAATAATTATATATCTATTCTTAGCTATACTTCTAGCTTCATCTTAATACCCTTATATATTAAGTAATTGTTCTAGTAATAGCTGGCCCAATCTTTTTCGCAGCTATTCTTATAGGGTAGTATATATTTCCCTTTCTTATCTTTTACCTATTTTATAGGGTAGCCTTAATATATCTTCTATATATACTCGAATATTTCTTCATCCGTAATTTTCCCTACTAATCTTACTACAGCTTTTAATATATTCTAGCTATCTCGGAATATTACTTCTTTAAATAGTATATTCTAATATTTCTAGAGGTATAATCTTATCTAATAAGTTTTATTATAGATCTAGTACTTCTTTTACTTTATTCTTTCTAAAATTAATATACTATCGAGTTTTAGTACGCTTTATAGATATTCTATATACCTAATAACTACTACTACTCTTCTTAGCTATAGCTAATAATTGCTTTCTTCTTTTACTAAATAGTATATTCTATATCTATTATCTATATAGTATATCTAGTACCGTATTAGTTATTAGCATCTATTAGTAGGTTGTATAGTTATTATTTAGACTTCCTTCTTTTTATTTAGGCATTCTTTTACGTAATACCCTTTTTATCTATATAGAAGATACGCTCTCTTCTTAAGCCTTTTTTTTTTAAAATTATTTATCTTTAATTATTAGTAGTTCTTTTCCTTATCCTTTTTAACTTTTCTAAGGACTATTAGATTACTATCCTATAGCGCTGTCTTATTCTCCTTCTTAGTTAGCATGAATATTTGTAGCTAAAATCGTTTCTCTATCTCCCACTTATATTAACGGTTGTTAATCCTAACCACTAATTCGATTATTTCTAACAGCTCTATTAGCCTTTCTTCTCTAGCTAGGTTATCTTTAATCTTATCTTTAAGCCTTTTATAGAAGATTCCTACTAATATACTATTATCTTATCCTAGTTTAATACTAAATCTTTAGAATTATATAGTATAATCTATTACCCTTTTAGTTTAGATTAGTCTTAATAGTTTCTTTTATACTTCCTACTCTATATCTACTTCTCTAAAGATGTTTTAAACCTTATTCTTAAATTCTTCCCAGCTCTTAAAGAGTTTGTCTGTAGATTCTCTAGTCTTCTTTATATTACCTCTATTTTCCAGCTAATCGGCTATAAATAGTTTAGCCTATACTAGTAGTATCTCTTCTATATTTATTATTATAGCTAAGATCTTATCCTTATCTAGAAAGAAGGTTGTACTATTAAACCTAAAGTATAGCTCTATTAATATAAGAAAAGGGTTAACATATTCTTTCTTACTATTAAACTTTCTTAGTAAAGCTATCTTAGCTTATACTTATTATTTAGCTTTAGCTAGGTTAGTTCTAGCTATAGCTAGCTTATATTATATCTATATAATATAGATCTTCTATTCCTATACTTTTTATACTATAGCTTTTTTTAGGGCTTACAACCTTTAGGTTATTATAACTTAACTTTATAATACAGTAGATATCTTTAGATAGTTCCTATTCTCTTAATATTAAATAGTTATTATATTACTAACCTATATACTACTAGTATATATAATAACCGCCGCTGCAGTCGTATATATACTGGGGCTTTATTTATATTAGGTTGGTTAGAGGTAGTAGCTTTAGTAAAGAGAAAGTATTAGGATCGCTGGTTCTTTAAATATAATAAGTATATTTAGAAGTCTAACGTAGTAATAAGATAAATCTATAAGAATAACTATATAAGGTTTAATCTTCTAAAAAGATCTTCTATCTTATATAGTTAGGTTTAAGACTGCTAAGCCTAGCTTATTAGGTCTATTAGGTCTGTCCGGTTCGTTCTACTATACCTAATACTTCTACTATTATTACGTATATAGGTTGTACTATACTTTATTATCTAGCTAATTATCTCTTCAGTTCCTACAGTTCTACTACTTACTATCCAATAATTGGTCCCTAGTATACTTCTACCTATTATTCTATTAGTCCTCGTCTAAGCCGACTTATATAGTAGCTAATATTAGATTAAGCTCTAGCTATAGAAGTAGTATCTTTTAGTATTCTATATTTATAATAAGAATCTATTTAAATCTAAATATTTAAAGTCTATATTATAGCTAGATATATATTATATAGACGCTACTCTACTAGTTTAACTCTTCTAGTAATCTAACTATAAAATCTTTACTATATTAATAGCTAATATTAATAAGACTCTAGCTCTAAAGGTATATACTAATCCTATTATTAAAGTATCTAAAGAATACTATAATCTATTATCTATTTTCTTATATAAAAATATAGATAAGCTACTTAAATAATAATTATATAATTATAAGATTAAACAAAAAAATAGTAAGTAAACTAGCTTTAGTCTACTCTATAGAATATTCTAGAACGAGTTAAAAGTACTAAAGAAGTACTTTAATAAGAACTTATCTAAGAGATTTATTAGAATAAACTTATTACTAGTAGTTGTACCTATAATCTTTATAAAAAATATAGAGGTAGTTTCTAATTCTATATAAATTATAGAGCCTTAAATACTATTACTATTAAGAACTAATACCTAATTTAGTAAGATTAAATACTATATAAAATTTAATATTATTATTATATTTAATAAACTAAGGATTATTTAAAGAGATAAATAGAAAACTACCTTTTATATACGCTATAAGCTGTTTAAATACCTAGTAATACTTTTTAGCCTAGTTAATACTCTAAATATATTTTAGTACTTTATAAATAATATATTAAAACTATATTTTAATTGTGGTAAGAGGCGAATTTTATCTTAGGGAGGGAGATGAGGAGCTGAACTGGTTGATTAAAGATGGCTAGCGGGCTATATTTATATATATAAAAAAGGGGTATATTAGCTAATATCCAGCGTGATATCCGGCGTAATATCGACCGTGATATCGTACGTCGATATCTAATACAGCTTAGTAGACTAGCCGAAAATCCCTATAATATACCCCCCCAGCTTTAACTGCGAAGGAGAAGCTGCGTCGAAAAAAAAAAAATGAAGGTAGATACTATACTAAAAGAAGTAAATTATATAGAGTAACTAGTAGTAGAGCTAAGTACGCTTGCAGAAATATTAATTTAATGTAATATAGGGTGAGTTATAATCAATTTTTGATTACCCCCTAAGATTCTTGTTAGTAATCGATTTATTTAGCTGATAGAAATTCCTGAGATTCGATTCTAGCTAAAATATCTTCCATTTTCAGTTACTTAATAAACCTTTAGTATTGTTGCGGCTGTAGAACTTTTGTAAAGCTGTTAGCTAGTATTAGATTCGTCGGTTGCCAACTAATTATAAGTCTCTACTCTACTACTTCTTAACGTAGCTAGTACTGGTATATATCTACATAGCAAAGTTTGGTATTAAAACGCTTAGATAGCTTATTTACAATATCTACTATTTGTTAATTATTATAAAGTAGTACTAGTTGCGTGTTAATATAGAAGCGCAGTAAAGCAAAGGCCTTCTACTACTACTCTATTTCTAATCCAGCGACTAATAGTACTAATAATTCTACCTTAGTAGTCGATTTTATAACTATACGCTAAATTGAGGCTTTCTAATTAATCGGCATTCTAAAAAGTTGAAATATATAGCTGTAGGAACTTTAACGAGTATTAGAATTATCGCCGAAGGCTGTATTAGATATATTATAGAATAGTAATTGCTTTACGGGGTTAATATAATCAGTATTACTACTCTAGCTGATGGTAGAGGTGTTTTATATATTATTAGCTATTACTGTAATTGCTAAGTACTTCGTACTAATTAGATATTACTATACCCTTAAAGTAGCGTTAATATAATAATTATTAGAGTTCTAGAGGTATTATAATAATATTAAGTACGTTTACGCGATATTAGAGCGTGTAAAAACTATAATCTAGGCTAGACAACTAATTAGTTATTAGTAGTAAGATATCCTATTAGAGGATTCCTTAGTAGCGGCTGGCAGCACGTTCTCGTATAGAGGCGTACTCGGCGCCTTCTTATTAACCGTAATATTAAATCGCGCTGCTACCTTATTAATAAATAAGTCCTATAGCAGCTAGATCTTATACTACTATATATCGCGTACGACTCGAACTCCTAAAAACTAATTTAGATCTCTAAGAGATTGAAGTTTATATTTATTACTTAATTGCGATTCAAATTTCTGCTTAATAGAGATATTTAATAGGTAAACTAGAATTATAATATCGTTAATATAAAAGAAGATAATTAGCTTATCGTTTATATATAAGTAAGATATTCCTAGTACTATTTTAAGGCCTAATTACCTTAGAGTCCTATCTAGCTTATAATACCAAAGTTTCGGAGCATCCTTAAAACTATATATAGCTTTTTATAGTTGTAGATATTTCCTATACTTATATATAAAACCTTCTAGTATATAGATATATATTAACCTGTTTAATCGGCAGTTAAAGAACGTATTAATAATATTAAACTGGTATATATCGAGTTTAAAATAAGTTGCAATCAATATTAGAAAGCGAAAGGTTTATACGGCTAGTATAGTAGTATAGATATCTCCCTATTAAGATTGCAGATTGCTGCATACGACTAATCTAGCCTTAAATTTATATAGGAAACCGTCCTCATTAAATTTATATGCGAATACCTATATTACTAGGAGAATTTTAGTAGAGTTTTAGAGGATTATTACCTTTTACTAAGTATCTATATTCTCCTACTTCTATAATTTAGTATAATAGGTCTTATAGAAGCTAGCACTAAAGAAGTAATTCTTTAGATCCTTATAGTACTTTAGTTCTAGTAGAAGCTGATTGCGATAATATTTTCTAATAGTACGAGTTTCCTTTATATAATTTTCCGGTATTAGCTCGCTATTAGATAGTACTATAAAGATTGTAAAGTATAATTAAGGCGGCCTACGGCTATATAGGAACCTACCTCCCTAGATTATATTATCTTTTAATATTTAGCTACTAATTTCTTCCCTCTATAGGGTATTATTTATTCTTCTTAAAAGTATAAAAGTATAAGGAGGCGACAGTTACTATCTTTATAGTAAATTATCGCTAAACGTAGTATTCTTACTATTTACTAGTAGCACTATAGGGGCATCCTAATTCTTTAGCGCTGGCGCTAGTATTAATTCTAGTATTAGAAGTCCCTAATTACTAGTAATATCGTCGATTTGTTCTTCAAAAATAGTATTCTCCTGCTAATAGGCCTTCTTACTAATTAAATTACCTACTAATTTAGTAGGGATATCTTAATTAGGCAGCCGATTCTCGTAGATCGCTTTTATAACTTTAATCGTTTTATTATTACTACTATCGATAGAGCTCTCAATATTATTAATTTAAAAAAGAATCTTCTCTAGGGATTCTTTTAGCAGATATTCCTCCTCCTTACTAGATATAATATTGCTAAATATAACATCTCTAGTATTAAGTACCTATTTTAGTTTCGGAATCAGTACTCAGTATATATTCGTACTCCTATATTATAAGAGTTTTCCGATTAGTACTCGTAATACTAGTTTATCGCCTCTTAATAGAGTTTTATCTAAAACGTACACTCGCAATCCTATAACCTAAAGGTAAGTAAGAAATAGTTTATAGCTAAAAACGGCCTTATATAGGGTTTTAAATCGAAGGTTTATAATCAGTATCCTATTAAGTAGATATATTACTATATAAGCTAATTTGTTAGCGTATTTATTAGAGATATTATTTTCTATTATAAGAGCGCGCGCGCGGGTTATAATTTAGTATTTTACTCGTTCTACTAAACTATTTTACTTAGGCGTACGAGGCGCGTAAGCTTTAATCATAATTCCTTAATCGAATAATACTTCTATAAGTTCTAAGAAACTTAAGTTGTTATCTATATAGATATATACGATCTTTCTTTTATACTATTATTTAATTTTTGCTAATAGTATTTTAAAGGCTTTTATAAGGGTGGATTTCAACTAATTATATATCATAAATCTCTTATACTACCGGAACACCTAATTAACTATATAAAATAGGTATCTTTTACTATTATAATACCTCTTACAGTTCTTCTAAAGTTGTATAATATTAATCGCAATTCTCTTAAATAGTTTAGTAGCCGGGTAAAGCTAATTATACTAGCTAATCTATTATAATAACTTCGCTTGTATACATGTCTAATAATTTTACTATACTAGTACTTCCTAATTACTTAACTAGATACCCTTAGCTGCCTAAAGTAGGGCTAATACTAAATCTCTACCTAGGTAGCCTAATAATTAGTACGCTTTAGCTAAAGAAATACTTTATATTAGTTGCTAGCAATAGAAGAGTTTTTCCTTAATTACTACGACTATCTTATATCCGGAAAGTAAATCGAGTGGAGGCTTTTTTACTAGATCCGCGTCTAATAGCTAGTAGCTATTAAATAACTCTAAATAATAAATAATATTATAGTAATTATACTAGTAAAAGTAATCTCTACCTAAGTCGAACTAAATACCCTATTTTCTATTTCTAATTAGGGCTATTATATTAGTTAGCAACTAAGGGATGTAAGCAACTTCTATTAGCTTAATATCTCTTAGGCCCGTAGGAGAATTAATTATAATTATAATAGTACCCTATTCTAATATAGGGTATATACTACCTCCCGTAGTAATTTTATCTTTAGAATTTACTATCTAAGTAGTCTACTAACTAAAAGTCTTAGAGTTGTATATATAGATATTAGAATCTAGATTAAGTATCTACTAATTTAGGATACTAGTATCTTCTTTCTTAGGGGTAGTACTTACTGAAAAATTGCCTCTTTAAATTACCTGGGTATTTCTCTAGAGGCTAGTAGCTTTTGTAGAGGTTTTACTATTAAACGAGGATTTTAACTTTTTATATTTTTCTATATTTACCTTTAGGGTATTCTTTTTCCCCTAGTTATTCCTATTTAAGATATTATCTTAAGCTTTTAGTATTTCCTAATCTAGTATCTAGTTTAGTAGCTTAATCGATTT